>CAMOHE010053731.1:41022-59391 GCA_946598075.1 Artocarpus hirsutus
TTATCTTTTTAGGACTCACTAAGTGTGAGGTGGCTACAAGAAAAATAGTTGGAGAAGCTATGTAGCTATATTACGTTGAGATTGCTTTGAATGCAAAAAATGATCTTCATGATAATGTAAGCATCTATTGTTACTTTCTGTGACTGTATTAAGATTTGATGAGGGTTGAAATGATGATGATGACAGTTGTATATTATTAAAATTTAAGGTGCTACATTAAACTGTGGTTTATTTATTTGATTATGTTTTTATTTTAATTTAAGAGTTTTCATTTAAGTCCCGGGCAAATTACTTTGACGATTTGTGTTTATTTTCTAATCTTTGTTTTATTTAACAAAAACTGTTAACCCCCACTTAGGGGCGTTACACATCCTTATCATTTGGAGACATAGAATTAATTCACCTCAACTACTAGGAGACATCGATATATTTTCTTAACCACATTTTTAATGCTTCCTTCATCTTCTTCCACAACTTGTCCCATTTGCCCCCTCAATTATGATGACATTTCGGTCCAATGATCATCTGATATTTAATTTATCATTTTAGCCTATGTAAAGCCATAAAAAAAAATCACCACCGCAGTGGCCCAGCTAGATTTCGGGATCTACCCCCAATATCGCTCTCTACACGACCCGATCTCTAAACGTGGCATCATGCATTGATGTCCTATTCTGAATGGAGTTCTCGACTCATTTGGTGCTAACTATTATAGTACTCATATCATTACTAGAGTCTCATGTTACTGAGTTTTCTCATTTACATTCATTATTCAGTTTATTATGATCATTTTATTGTTTAACATTTACTAAAAATAATTGAATGAATACATAACAATCATTCCTAGAAACACCCGTTACTTTAACGGGTATGATTTTTGGTAAAATCATATGAATAAAAATGTCACTTTAGTTTTTTTTTACTAAGTCTCCGTAGTAAATATTTAAAACCTACCTATCACTCACTTCTACCAACCTTGTGCCACTACATTAATGCTCAATTAAATAGCATCCTTATCATTTGGAGACATAGAATTAATTCACCTCAACTACTAGGAGACATCGATATATTTTCTTAACCACATTTTTAATGCTTCCTTCATCTTCTTCCACAACTTATCCCATTTGCCCCCTCAATTATGATGACATTATTTGCTAAAAGTCTCCATGGGAGATATAATAATCATTTCTTTTAATACTCATTTAATTTTCTCCTTCTCCTCAATTATTTTGATGCCTATTTATTCAACCATCACCACTTTCTTCTCTAGTTTCTCATTCTCTCCTTTCTCACTTCAATTTCTAACTAAGACACAAGGCATAAAGCTCTCTTTGCATCCACGACAACTATAATTCCCAGCCATGTTTGAAGCCGTTTTGGAGTCAATTTAAGCTTGATATTTAACGCAAACTTTGGTGTTTTTCAAAGGAGTTTTGAGGTAGTTATTCTTTAATTCAAACTTGGTTTTTAATATATGTTTTCTCCATGTAAATTTCTAATTAGGTTAACATGCATATTTGAACATTTATGAACAATATTACAAACCTGCTAGGAATGTTTAAAACTGGTTTCCATAACTTTAAGATTGATGTTTTAAGGTTTTAAGCTTGAAAAGCAAACTTAAGCATGTATTCCTCATTATTTACAAGAAAGGCTAGACATATGGTTTGATGATGATTTTGGTATAAAACTTATGAGAATATGTTTATTATGACTATAATGCATGCTGCATATTTTAGAATAATTTTGAGACCTTGAACAATGATAATATGCTTTGAGTTAAAGAAAAACTTAATATTTCATAAACCTTGTATTATCTTTATGAACAATAGCTCTTTCTTAAAATTTTGGGATTAGATAAAAATGAATTTTATAAATTGGTTTACATATTTTAAAAGTAGACATCTTTAGCTTTCCAACGAGCTATCATGAGCCTAAATCGGAGTTATATTTTATTTTCTATGAATTTTTCAATTCTCATATTGGAAACTAGTAAACCTACCAGTGGCAGTATATCACCAGTCTAACTTAAGTAAACCAACCAATAACCCATGTGCTAATTGCAGATAGTGAATCCAACTTTGCTCACCTTCTAATCCCTGAATGTCTTACAACCTTTCCAAAACCATCCTAAGTGATTTATGAATCTTATTAGAGACTAAAATATATAGATTTATAGTTAATTCATTTATAGATGTGGTTATATGTTATGCTTTAGTTTTAATTGTCCTTATGCACACCTTAGGATCAAGGGTGTATGGAGCTTACGTTAATTAAATTCAGAGATTAAAAGATTGTTGAGAAGCTTGGAAGGTAGGGATTCTATTACTCATCTTTTGTAAGGTTTTTATGGAATTAAAATTGATTGTTTTACCACAAGATATATGTATCTATGTTGAACTGCTATTATATGCGAATCACATATGAAACTATGACATGAACTCGCCTTGTATTGATTAGCGAGGAACATAATGAATTAACATATGTTGTTATAAGTTGGAAAGAATGGTTAGGAAAATTTATTCTATAATTAATGATGGAACATTGAGAAATGGTGAGATGTGAAGATGGCGGCGGTTACGACCTTGGGCACGAATACCCTCAAAGGTAAAATAGGGGGAAGGTGATGACGCTTCCTTGGGTCGAAAGTCCCAAAACATACTGTACAGGATCGACTTGGTGAGGACTCAGGGCTTGATGTTCTCTCATCGGAATAGCCTCGGAATGTTTAGAGGGTGGCCAAGCACGCCCATTTGGGTTTCGATAAATGGGGTGTTACTTTATTTAGTGTGGATACCTAGGAATAATGATGAATTGTGATATTTGTATATATGTATATATATGAAACTTGGTAATGATTAACTATGGTGTCCACTGAATATGATCATAATCAATCTCATAATTTGGATAATGATAAAAACTGGCTAACCATGCAAGTTTAATGTGGTAAGAATAAAATCTTAAGGTGAGTAATGGTTTTCCCTACTGAGCATGTTGTCGCTCATTCCCTGATATGTTTATCTTTTTAGGACTCACTAAGTGTGAGGTGGCTACAAGAAAAATAGTTGGAGAAGTTATGTAGCTATATTACGTTGGGAATGCTTTGAATGCAAAGAATGATCTTCATGATAATGTAAGCATCCATTGTTACTTTCTGTTACTGTATTAAGATTTGTTGAGGGTCGAAATGATGATGATGACAGTTGTATATTATTAAAATTTAATGTGCTACATTAAACTGTGGTTATTTATTTGTTTATGTTTTTATTTTAATTTGAGAGTTTTTATTTAAGTCCCGGGTAAATTACTTTGATGATTTATATTTATTTTCTAATCTTCATTTTATTTAATAAAAACTGTTAACCTCACTTAGGGGCGTTACATTCCTTAAAAGCATTTTCAGGAAATTACTTTGTGGCCAAACTCTTTTAAAATCATGGCTAACAATAAAAGAGGTTCTGGATTCTTGCCTCATTATCCAACATGATAACACATACACCGCAGTCTTGGCCCACTATATGTCAGCTCCTCAGAAACCTTAGATGTGAACTAGATTCGTGAATACCTAACTTAGAGCATTCTACCTTATTATGTTATTTCATGGTGTCTTAGTGTGCCTTTATAGTCTAATTATTCATGTCATAGTATCAAAAATCCTTTCTATCATTATATGATGAAAAATAGCAAAAAAACACTGTTTTTTATGTAGTTCGATCGGCCAGACCTGTTGACTACTCAGGTCCAGCCTGTTGAACTGTTGGTGTTCTACCTACCACCACCTAATTTTGGTTTGCTGAACTACTTGAATCCGGCTTGCTAAGGATTAAGTTTGGCCTACCGAACCGTTGAATCTAGCCTGCCAAAGCATAGGTTCGGCTTGCCAATGCATAAGTTTGGGCTGCCAATCTATCAAAATCTAGAAAATTCTAGGTTTCAAGTTTCGCCTATTTGAGGTTCAAAAGCTCGATTAAACTTGTTTTTAAAATTTCTAACCTAGAAAACATGGTAAAAACACTAGAGAACAACTCTGAACCTTTTAGAAACAAAATCCCTAAATTTAAACAAAATTTCATAATTTATTTGAAAATTTAAGAAAAATGTAAAAACTTGGTGGAGTTGGTTTTAGTTCAAATAAAGCTTAGATTCGTAGTAAAACATGTCCTACAAACTCAGATTAAATGTTATTTAAGCTCATCAAGCCTTGGATTGCAATATGCATAAAAGATTTAAACAAATTTTGTTCAAAACTAAAACTGTACAATAAAGATTTAAATCAAAAGTTTGAGTTGCTAAATTCGATTCTAACCTCAGAGAGATGCTTTGATGCATCGTGGAAGTTTCAATTTCAAGCCTTTAGCTCCTTGCTCAATAATGGCAGCTTGAGTTGCAAAGAGAGAATGAGAGGGAAGAAAGAAACGGGAAAAAAGAGAGAGAGAGAATGTGGCAAGTGAGGTGGGAAGGAGAGGGAAGAGAAATTAAATAGAGGGAGAAACAGAGTGATTCCAAGGTGACAACCATGTCCAGCATATGGTTTTGGTGAGATAGTTTCAAGTCTGTATGAGTTTTTGGTAGGATGGGACCTGTTTGGAATTTAACAAATTATTCTATTCCAAAAATTATTTTATTTTAAATCTGACTTTTGAAAAACAAATTACGCTAGATGGATATTTCCAACATTTATTTAAAATGAATTAACAAAATGTTAAAATTCATTTATGGGAATTATAACAAGTCTTGAAATTTATGATGACTAGCAAAATAATTGAAAGTGAAATTAATTAGAAAATACCACAAAATAATTAGAATAAGTTTAAATTATAATAAGACACACTAATTCATCATTTTATATACTAATTATACTTAATTAATCTTTGGGCGTTACATTGGTCCATAACAAAACATATCTGAGGCACAGTACATCAGAAGCTACAATATAGTACAACAGTACTAAACTGGCCATTTGTAACACCATAGTTTCTATACAAAATGCTTATATTATATATATATATATTAAATTTTGAGTCTTAAATGATATTATATATAAGTGTGTATATATATATATATATATATAAGATATTTTTTTCGTTTTATAGAGATAACATAAGTGATATATAATTTTGGGCCATTGAGATAGTCTTGGGCCACCTGATGGGCCTAGAAGTAAGGGCCAACCCTGGCTATATACTTTGGGCCGTGCCAGGCCTAGGCCAAAACAGTTGGTTTTGAGCTGGCCCAAATTGATAGCTTTGACCCATAGAGGGAATCAAGCCAAAAAGCAATCAACATTAAAACTCTAGAAGCAAACCAGTTACATAATATAAGGAATATATTTTGAAATCTAACCTGTATACATATCCGTTAAAGGAGGATAAAACCACAAAGAATGCCCTCAAGAAAGAAAAATTTAAGCAACAAATAGTTTGTCCTATGACCACATTGGTCGCCATATGTGAATACAACAAACTATAACAGTAGTTTTTTTTTCATTTTTTAATATGAAATAATGAGAAAGAACAACTACCATTAAAAGCACTAAAACATCTCAATCCCAACTAGGTTGGTACCGTTTAGAGACTTCAATCTACACCAAGCTCTTGTTAGACATAGTGCCCTTAGAAGAAAATTGTTGTAATATGTTTTTGGAGACATTTCACTAATAAAGAGTTTATATATTATTCATATATAAAATGTCGTCCTCTTTATATTCATTTCTATTGAATGTATGATAAGCAAACAAAAGTTTAAGACTGTTAGTCTAAACCTTTAAGAATAGTGCATATGATGGATAAAATTATGCGAAAGACATGAATCTTAAAGATGATGGTCTAAATCATAAGATCCTTAATCGATGGAATAAAGTTGGGCGCTTTATTCAGGCTAAGATTATTATGTTGTCAACATCCTTAATAGGAGATGGCTTATCTTAGTCATCGAAGTAGGACTCCGCGAGTAGAAACATTGGTGAATTGTCATAGATGACGATGTATTAGATCGGAACAAAAAGTTGAATTGATTTAGTTAATAATTCTATTTGTTTAAATCAATTCACTTTAGACAATCATATGTATTGTGTCTTAATCCTGAAATGACTAATGAGCCCGTATTTTTGACTTATGTCTTTTGATGTACAAAGGGTAATATCCCGATTTAATGATGGTACGTATACTGGTATATTGGAAACATGACTCTTGATTCACATTGACTCGTTATTCATAGAAATGGAATCTATAGCTCTTTCGCAGAGTTAATGATATTCTCTTATATGCATTATCCTGTAATTGAAAAGCTAGAGCATTCTACTATTTGAATACATAGTTATAACCAAATGGTATACTACTTATGGATAGTAAGTATTCTAATGGTGTGATAATAGAATGTAAGATAAAAATAATCAAGAAGGTAAAATGGAATTGATCCTTAAGCCGATTATGAATATCATATAGGGATGTGACCCACTATGATATGTCATAGGCAGTTAGCTTGTTGAAGTTTTGTTATTTTATATAGTTCAAGAGTGTAGCTCTAAAATTTAAGTGGAACAATGTTAGTGTTGATAATTATAAAATATGTATTTAGGATATTGTATTTCATAATTATAAGAGCTTAAACTATATATGTCCATCGGGTCCTTTTTGTTAGCTCATAATAAATCTTGTAACGATACGACGTATTTTTCCTACATATTAGTGACTTATGTTAAATTATTAGATTGGCTAAAATTCGAGTTAGTTAAATTTAATAATTCATGTTAGTTTATAAGTTGAACTAATTTTATAAATTAGTTCAAGATAAACATGTTGAATTGTTTAGATAATATTTTATTTTTATAGGTTTATTTGTATATGACTTTTTTAATCAGATAACTATTCTGTTGGGTTATTTAAATTAAAATTGAGGCTCTATAAAGGATACTTAGGTCAAATAAGATAGGATTGATCCAATTGGTTGAGATTGGATCAATCAGATCAATTTAAGGAATTTGAATTTATTTCGAACTCTAGGATCATGACCATGCGATCGCCGCGATACACATGGTCCCGTCGACTATGGCAATTAGGATCAGATACGCGTTTCACGTGTTTTTGGTTCGAAGTTGATCCAAACTCAAATTTTGAGGCATAATCTAATAAGGTTTAACCCAAATCCGACCACTATAAATAGGGGGTGAGTTTTCTTTGTTATTCAAATCATTGGAGAAGCACAGAGTGAGCACTCTAGTGAGAGAAACTCTGAAACTCTGTGAGATTTATTGTTCAACATCAAGAATCTTAGCTCTAGGTTTTCTCAACTGGTTAGAAAAATAGTCATCGAAAGAAAAGCTAAACGACATGGACTACTTGCACTCTAATCGTAGATAAAAAATAGCGAAGAATACTAGTTAGTTGAGATTCTTCTCGAGCGTTCTTCTCTTCATGTATTTTTGCTGCTTTTCAGTATATTAAAAAAGGTAAGTAAAATCTGTCATTAATTTATGTATTTAAAATGTCAAACTTGTATTTTAAAAAATACTTTGATTTAAAAGTTTTTAAATTCTATTGCGTATTATTTTCCAACCGCTCTTAACTCAAATTTATTTGTTTAATGAAGCTCAGAACAATGAAACCAGCTTGGGGACAAAAGAATGCCAAGGGCCAAAAGAAGATGCTCGAAGGCGCAAAAAGAAAAACTACCGCACTCAGGTGAAGAAACAAAAGCTAGACAAAAACAAACCATTGTCACTATAAAAATCCGGAATTCATATCACAGGGAAAAGCCGAAACTTTAACCTTGCAAACAATTCTAAGTAAGCCTCTCGTGAAAAACCTTGTAGCCAAAATCCAACGAGACAATGCTACAAGAGAAACAAAGTGCTCGAACACCCATGAAGGTCAGGAAAAAAGAGACAGCTATTTAGAAAATCGATAATTGGACCGACCAACAAGATCCAAAAAATCTAGAACAATAAACCATACGGAGGAAGAATCACAGTAAACTGCATGACAAGTCAATTTATTTGTTGGGTCGTTCCCTTCCCAAGAGATGTGGGAGACTTAAAACGTGATTTTTGTTTTAAGAAACATTTAGCTTTAAATTTCCAAGACACTGAAGCATGATGAGACTTTAAGAGATCAAGACATAAATTAAATTACATTCAAACCAAAGGAAATGGCAATTGAGTCGCTTAGCATATTTAACACAATGTCCCAAGTAATTTCTTCAAAGTATCTAATCAAGCGTTTCTAACTGACCAATAGATGGCTCATATGAAAGAAACGATGACAAGAAAACAACATTTTCTTCTAATCAAATATTCCTAATTCCAAGCAATACATGGGCAACTATAATGTAACAACTCCATTAGTCTGAACCTCTAAAGCCTAAAGAATCAGATTTGGTTTAGAATCCAGATAAGCTAACTGTTTTTGTTGAAATTCTCTAAATGACACACAATCAGTACTTAACTCAAGTTGGACCAAAAATTCGAATGAACTTCAATATAATATCAAGTCAGTCAAAAGTGCTCCAAATATGATTGAATTTTACCTCTATTTATAGTCATTCGAGAGTCACGAATGTCTAAAAAATTGACTTAATCTGTTCATTATTAACCGCCTTTATTTGAGCATCTGGTCTATTTAAATGTGTCCTTGTATTAACCTTCCACTTTTATGAGTTCTGAGTCTGCGTTTCTCTTTAAATCTCGGTTCCACTTTTAGTCTGACTTTTTCTTTCTGTCTTTCAGTTTAATTGTGTCGTTTCTCCCTCCGACTTTTATTTATTCGAAAATATCTTATCTTCTGTCGTATCTTCTTTGTTGTCGTTTTAATTATATCCAATGCGCCTTCTATATTGGTGGTTCAGTATATGACAATGTAATTGTTGTTAGTACTTGGAAAGATTTGCTTTTTTCTGTTCTTTTATTTTTAGGGAAAGTTTTGCTTGAAATAATTGGAAAATTGCAGGACAGTTTGTAACACACTTGATACAGGTGCACATTTACTTAAAAAGATGAAAGTACTAGATATGTAACTTAAATTAGAATTAGTAGACCCAACCAGCTATATATAGACGATTCATCTACTTAATTTTGACATCTACTAGCTTTTAATTTTATCATAAAACATGATAGGCTAACACAAAATAAACATGAAAACTTCAACAAACAACATTAAATAACTGGAGAATTATTTATTAGGGTAGGGGAAGAAAAGCACTTTAAGATACATTTTGGATTGCCTAGCATCAAATTCAATCAAACTGTTACAATTGATCTGACGTTTTAAAATTTCCTTGTTGATTGCTTCTTCTTCATCTCTTTTTCTTTTTTTTTTTTTTTTTGTTTTTTTCATATCCTATCATGAATTACGTACCGTTGTCTATTACGTACTGTTGTCTCAAATAGAACCTATATATACTTTTATGATGATAACTAAAATTTGCTAGAACTTTAGTTTGAAATATCTTAATTAAACAGCAAAAACTTTATACGAAAACTAGTTTTGAGAAACAGTATGCATGCAAAAAATAGCCTGCTGAAGGGACAGTTTTTTTCACAAAGTCACTCATGGTGTCTATTGCATGCAAGTTTTCCCTTCTGCTCACCAAATTGAGATCAAAAAGCACTAGAAGATTCTGAGTTCTCTCCCTCCCTCCCTTGTCCCTCCCTTCCTTTCTCTCTCCATACAAATTTCTCAATCAATTTGAATGGACAAATATTTTACAGCCACACATTGACTAATTGGGCTACAATAAATTGGATTTATGGAAAAGGTGCCACTAGGAAAACGGTTCTAGTTAAAACGGATCATCAAGTATCTTAACTACGTGTATATTTTCCTTTTCTTCACTTCAATACACACACAAAAACTCATTCTAGAGACAGAAACTCAAGAAACTCGCATCTCTTAATCAAAGAAAATAGTGGCAAAAGGCATATTCAACCGTTAGCAATGACCTATAATGTTTTAAAACAAAAGTTCAAAGTTTAACTCTTAATGGAAGTTAAGGAGAGAAACTAACAAGTTATAGGCATAGTGCATAGCAATACCGGTTAGTGGCCCAAAAAATTTCCTCAAATACATTTGGTGCTGGTGATATCTCATGTTTTTATTTACTGCGCCGCGGTGAAATATTTGAGACCCATATGAGTTCAACCTTATTGTATTCTCTTACATTCTTAGCAGAGAGTGATAGGTCCACATTTATGGTACGTGTGAAATGTTCCAAGAGAGCCGCAGGTCAATTCTGATGGCAATTACACAGTAAAGTTCTAGATTTAGAGGTGGCCCCAGAGGAAAAATTTTCTTTCTTTCTACTTCCACAAGAGGACCCGCCACGGATGTATGGCTAGTATTCATTTGAAAAGAAAACTGCACAAACTAACGAATTAACCTGTCAAGTGCTCAATTTAGCAAATATTGTCAGTCCCCAAGATACAAAAAAACCCATTATTTTATTTTGCTCATAACCATACTACAAAGCCATTCATCATTCTCTCTGGAGCATAATTTTTTTGGTGAGAGGCAGAGAAAGAGACAGAGTTGACAGTAACCCATTTGTGGGCGGGACCGCAAAACAAACGATTTTAAAGGTCTAACAGGAATAGTTGAATAATTGAAACAAAGCAACAAAAGGGTCTTACTCAAAATTTAGCACACGCAGGCAAAGAGTGAGAAAATGAGAATTTCCCACAATCCCATATAGATCCACATGGAATCCCCTTCATTAGACAGCCAGCCAATCAGAATTCAAAGAACAAGATGGACTTGAAACCTTTAGCCAATGAACACTGAGATAAGAACAAGGTGTGGGCCCCAAAAGAGCGCCATCCTTCTCTGTTAGCAAACCACCAAACGTACTGCAAATGGCCTTACTAAAGGGCAACACCAAATGCGCTCCTGTGTGAGTCTTCTCTCATAGTCTCGCTCTATGTCTCGCTTTCTCTCTCTCTCTCTCTCTCTCGTAGTCCCCACACAAATAATTGAATCCTTTTATGTCCTGAATATATATGAACAGGAAACTCAGAATTCCAAACTGTAATGAGTTGTGGTAATCAAGTACCCTTTTGGTGTTTGTCACATGTAGTACTGTTCTTTCTTTAATTTCTTTCTTTCCAAGTGTTTGTGAATAATTGAGTACAATATTTACTAGTAGCTAGTACACAATTAAAGCCTTTTTCTTTCTCCCACCCTCCAATAATGATCACCGAGAAGAAGACTGCGAATGCCATGGCGGGCAAGACTGCCAAAGCCTGCGACAGCTGTCTGCGGAAGCGGGCCCGATGGTTCTGCGCTGCCGATGACGCCTTCCTCTGCGAAGTCTGCGACACCTCCGTCCACAGCGCCAACCAGTTGGCCAGCAGGCACGAAAGAGTTCGTCTCCACTTCTCGTCGTGCAAGGGCAACAACAATCACTTTCACCTCGGCCTTTCCGACGATGAGTCTTCACCGGCATGGCATCGAGGGTTCACACGAAAAGCGCGAACCCCTCGGCACAACAATAAGATTACCGTTCAACAAGCAAAACACGACGGAGTTGAGAAGGTTTTGAGTGCTGTTGATCATAATCATGATCCGTTGCCTTTTGTACCAGAGATGAGTAATGAAGAGGAATGTCCGATTCATGATGAGAATGAAGAAGAACAACTGCTTTACCAGGTTCCAGCCTTCGATCCTTTTGCAGCGGGGCTTTGCAGTCCAATTAGTGGTGACGATGACGAGAGAGCAGAGAGGATGACCCCCGAGTTAGGAAAGGAATTAGATCAACATGATTATGAAAAAAGTGCAATTAGTAGTACTACTACTGCTCATGGAGCCGAGTTTGATCATCAAATACATGGATTTCTGCCGTCGGAGCTAGAGCTTGCGGAGCTCGCGGCAGATGTCGAGACCTTGCTCGGAGCAGGACTTGAAGAAGATAATGATCAATCGTGTCATAACCTCAAAGGGTTGGAATTCAAGCTCTTGGGATGCAAAGAAGAAGATGATTTCAATATCGACATCGATGTCGACATGGATATCTGCATTAACCCCACGGAACAAAGAGTGAAAGTTGAAAAGGAAGAAGAGACACATGTGTTTCCACCTAATTGTTCTATTGATTGCGAGTTATCGCCAGCAATGGCTAATTCTCCCATGGAGCAGACGAAGAAGAGGGACATACTTCTGAGGCTAAATTATGAGGCAGTCATCGCTGCCTGGGCCAGCCAAGGTTCACCTTGGACCACCGGAAGTCGACCTGATTTCAACCCGGATCACGGCTGGCCAGACTGCTTGGTAAACTCTATTTAAAAAAAAATAATAATAATCTCTTATTTTTAATAATTTAATTAATGTCATTTTCATATGTCGTTAGTTTTATTATGAGAAAAACTAAAGCCACAGTTAATAGAATGCAGATATTTTCCCTAAAAAGCAAAGATACAGATTTTTTTAATCAAAATCCATAACTTAATTTCCAATAAAATAAGCATTATAATCCTTTTCAATAGAATTTTAGAATATAGTTGCCTTTGGTTTTACATTAATTTACTTGGGATTTGTACGTACATGCTAGCTAGATATTTCAAGTCCTTAGGCGTCAACTTTTGTGAACTTAGCTAGCCATATTAACTTAGAACAGTTTTGGTATATTGTAGGAATACAAAGCATATTCGACTGCCATTGTGTCGATAGTAATTAAACATATCACAAAACTAATTAAAATCTCATAAATATTATGAAAATCGTTTAAGAAAAATTAGCTATTGTAATCACAATTTTTTATACCTTGTCATAGAATCTTCGAAAACTGTATTTTTGTCATCGATAAATATAAGATTGACATGAAGTTTTGTTGCTGCATGTAAAATTTCAGGACATGTGCCCTACGGGTCTTGTTGGTCACGCAAATGGAGATTCATCAAGAGGAGGCCTAGGGCTAGGAGTAGGAGGCAGTATTAGCGACGGAGGAAGAGAAGCGAGAGTTTCACGATACAGAGAGAAGCGAAGAACACGCTTGTTTTCGAAGAAAATTAGGTACGAGGTTAGGAAACTCAACGCAGAGAAGAGACCTAGAATGAAAGGCCGATTCGTCAAGAGAACATCCTTCATGGGCAATATTAGTAGCACTGCTACTACAAATACTAGTAGTACTACTTTCCCGTACCAGCTCATGATGAGCAAATGACTACCACTAATTATTAATAAGCTAGCTACCTCTCCAATTTTTGCCTTTGATATGCTCTCCCTTTCCTTGGCAAAATTGGGAACAAATTACAGTTACTTCGGTTTTTCCTAGAATAATTGGAATTAAGTTGGTAGCTTTTTTTTTAACCCTTTTTACAGCGTTTTGTTTTTCTAACTGTGTACTGAAGATCCAGTTCTTGAAAATTTGTTATAACAAGAACTGGAGCTCTGGTGCAATGTTCGATCGGTATATATATTGTATATTTTATATTTGAGAATGTATATTTACCTTTGCTATTCCTTTCCTTTTTTTTCTTCAGTTTTGCTTCTGGATATGAATGGAGTCCTGCTACTCTTTTCTCCTTTGTATTCAGTTTTGTCTTTACTAATAAATGTGCTGTTCTTGTATCTGGTAGCGTTAAGGAAACAATTTACTTGTTGTCCATGAGGATTTGGTGCTTTGGGTATATGATCAAGTATTTCATAATATGGCACAAGAATCTCTTATTATATTTAAAAGTTAATTAACTGTATTTATATTCACTACATGTATTAGGTATATCAATTCCGTCCTACAAATATGGAACTTTAATTTAAAAAAATACTTCCATGAATTATAATAAAAATGGGGAGGGGGAAATAGTGCAAGGTACTGTAAAGTTCTTTGAATAGGGATAAATGAGGAACTTATTGCATGCCTAAATAAAATTTGCATGCGCTTACTTTATAATTCCAATTCTTAATCTTGTCTTTCTCTAGTGTACCTAGATTCGTATTGAGCAAAGGTAAATAGATAAATAAAAAGGTATACCAAGATTCGTTCTAGTTGTATAAGCTAATTAGGCTAACTTAAGGAAAATCTTAAGTTAGATAGGTCTCAAATGTCACTCTATTGTGATGAAATTTTCTTAAACACTACGGTGTTTAATTAACTAAGGGCGCGTTTACTAGTCATTAATTTGAAAAATAGGAAATAAATTCCAAGAGAAAAGAAATTAAATTCTACGAAATTAAGTTTTAGAATTGCATTAAAGTATTTACTAATCTATTAGGGAATTAAGTTACATGGGGAATTGAATTCCTATTATTTTGTTTATTTTGCTAAAGAATGAGAACGAATTGGAATAAAATAAGTTCAATTACAAAATTACCCTTATACAACGGAAATAACTAACTTAAAGTAAGAGTAAATTTTAATAATAGGTTTGTCGGTTCCTATTTTTAGGTGAAGGAATTGAATTCCATAGATAGGAGGTGGGAGATAAATTCTCCCATATTAAGACCCATATTAAGATATCTAATTCCTTATTTATAGGTAGGACCCACCTCATTTAATTCCTAAATATAAAAGTAAACATTAGAATTTAAAATAGAGAACTCAATTCCTTTTTCTAAATTAGAATTTCTAGTAAGTAAGCACACCCTCAGAGGCTACAATTGTAGCAATTAAGGAGTGAATATTGTTATTTTTTCATAGAATGTTTCAAATTATCAAAGGAAACTACAAACAAAAGAACTGAGATCACTACTACAATTAATACCTTAGACGATGACCATTAGATAACAATTTCTAGTAAACCATCGTCATATGTAACGCGACATGAAAACCTCCATATTTCACATTTTCGTGCTCCACTTTAGACGATAGTTTTAAAAATATTGTTGTCTAATGTTTATTATTTGACAACAGTTTTAAACAATCCATTGTCTAATTTTCTATAACAAGCATTCTATACCAAATAAAAAAAAAAAAACCCAAGAGCAATACTTCTTTCTCTCTATACTCTCTTGCCTCTCTCTTTATCGATCGAATTCCTCCTTATTCTCTTTCATTGCCACTGCCATCCTCTCCTTTCACCTTCGTTGTCTCCTCTGTCACCTTCGTTGTCTCCTATGTCACCTTCGTTGTCGTCCATTCATCTCTCTTTTTGCCTCATGTTCATCGCTAACCTTAGTCTCTACTCTTGTTGTTGCTGTTGTCTCACATTCGTCGTTAGCATAATTGTGGCCTCACATTTTGCTATCACTATTGCCCCTACATTTGCTGCTGCCCCTCTGACTTCTTCCTCCCTTCATTGTCTTCTTCTTTCATAATGGGCCTTCCAATGTGGAGGGTGCAAACTTCGTTGCCTCTTTTGGTTGGCTTGGGTATTTTATTTGCTATGAGCTGAGATGGAAGCATGTTAGGTGACAGAGGCTGGTGAGTCCGTGAGATCTATTTTGGCATTAGGAGTGGCCGAACCTAGCTTCTTTGGCTTGCTATGGTAATAGACCTGCTTGATGACGGTTAGCATTTGACAACAAGACTTGTTACAATTTTGGCTCTACAATGATGATAACTTTGCTGAAGAAGATCTCCAAGTGAGCGAATGGTGTAGGAAAAGAACACAGATGGTTATGGAGGATTTTCCCATGCCTTGGATGATGAAAGTATGCCCTTCATGTTGGATGAGGTGCTTGAGTGAGATAATGAGATTTGGAAGCCTATCTTGTAGGTAGTTTCTATAGAGAGAGTGGCTTATGGTTTTTGTCAGGTAGGATAGTTGTCACGCCTCGCAGTACGGGAGGTGGCGTAGCAGTTTAATTAAGTTAACTAAATGAAGATTTAGTTAAAACTTGGGTTTAAGAATTAAAAAAAATATATATATATATAAAATGTGATAATTTTAAAAAAAAATCTTTTTAAGGCAGGCAATTATAATAATTAAATAAACAAAAATAACAAAGTGGACAATGAGAAGGTAATAAAGAAATAAGGAGAAAACGAGAATGGGTCCTACTGACCCACATTTGTGCACACACATAATACTGACAATATTAAATTACAACCATAGTCCAAAATAAAGAAAAGGGAAGTTAAATCTATGCATGCCTTGATTTTTATAGTTTAAAGAACCTATTGCTCGAAAGTCTTGCCCGCAGATTCTTCTTTGATCCTAAGCTAATATCCACCTAGAGGGGAAAGATTTTAAAACAAATAAAATGTGAGCAAAAGGCTCAGTAGGACTATATTTTAAAATATTAAATTTTAAATGAAATTTCATTATTCAAATAAATGTATAGAAAATGAATTAGAACAAATAAACAAATGGTGAAAATTTAATAAAAATTTATCTTACCAAAATAGTTTGTTGGTCGACCAAAAAGAATACCATTTTCTTTTCCTAGACAAATCATATATATTTCACCACCGTAGTGGCCTAGTTGGGTTTCGAGACTTGCCCCCAAAGTCGCGCACTACACGACTCGATCTCTGATATGACATCATGCCCTTAAATATAATTATATATATCTTTCTATGATTTATTAAAATCTCTTTTTACCAAATATAATCATTTAAATTCATTATGAGGTTTATTATGAAAACCATCTCAATTCTACTGTTTATAAAGACATTCAATAAAAGTCTATTTTCAACCAATCATTGAAAACATTTTGTTATAAATTCCTTTGAGGCCAAAACGTTTAAAACTGGTTACTAAGGAAGGGATAGAAGTCCTACCTCAATAATCATTCTGGTGTCCCACATAATAATCCCAGTCCGTTATACTTTATCTCTGCAGATCCACGTATAACCTTAAATAAAAACTAGGCCTATTAGTATCTAGCGTGAAATATTCCATGTTACTAAATCATCCCATGGTGTCCTAGTGTGCCATTTGGGTTTATAAAATCATTTTACAAAGTTGAAATTTCAATCGGGGTTCAAAATAGTGAAAACGGATGAAAAATTACAAAATTTCCACCATGTCGATCGGCTGGTTGGTTGGCTTGCTGGTCGTCCTAGTCCAGCCAGCCAAACTTTTCTAGGTTTGGCCTGCCGGATGAATGAATCAGGCCTACCAAACCTTTTGAATCTGGTCTACCGAACACGAAGTTCGGCCTGCCGATCTAAAAAAATTCTAAAATTTTTCAGGCACGAGATTTTGGCCTCTCGAGCCCAAATCTCCATTTAAACCTGTTTTTCTCAATACTCAGGCATGGGTAACATCAATAGATGATAGAAAAACATCATAAAACACTTTAGAACCAATTTAAACATGATTTGCATAAAGATTTTGAAAAATCCTGAAATTAGAGAAAAGTGGAGAAAAATGAAAAATTTTGTTTTAAATCTTTTTTTGATCAAACAAAGCTTAAATCTTAGTTGTTCTAAGTTCATCTAACCTAGATTAAAGGTTTTCTAAGCTTGGAAAAACTTAGATTTCAAAATACCAAGAAATTGGAAAAATTAAAAAAGTTTTGAAATTTAGAAACTAACCTCGAATCATAGCTTTAAATCATGTTTATAGTTGCTAAACCGCGTTCCCGAGCCTTCAATCCACTAACCCAAAGCTTGGGATTGATTTTGTTTCAAAACTTTTTGAGAGAATTTGAGAGAGAAGGAGAGGTAGAGAGAGAGAGAAGATGAGTGAACGGGAGAGAGAGGAGAAAGAGACGAGAGAGTAAAGAGAGAAGGGAGAGTGAGAGAGTTTAAATAAAGGAAAACGGTGGGCGTTTCACTAAGCAAAATCCGTGTGCCGCCCATGGTTTTATAAAACGGACATTGAAACACCGGTTATTTTAATGGGTATGATTTTTATTAAAATCATATGAATAAAATGTCACTTTAGTATTTCTTACCAAGGCTCCATAGGAAACATTCAAAATTTACCTATAACCCACTTCTACCAACCTTGTTCCCCTACATTAATGCTCAATTAAGTAGCCTCTTTCCTATTTGGCTAAAGGTCTCCGTAGGAAACATAATTAATTCACCTCAATTACTAGGAGACATTGACATATTTTCTCAACCACATTTTTAACGCTTCCTTCATTTTCTTCCACAACTTGCCCCATTTGCCCTCTCAATTATGTAGGCATTATTTACTAAAAGCCTCCATAGGAGACATGATAATATTTTCTTTTAATGCTCATTTGTTTCTTCCTACCACTTTCCCCATAAACCTATAATTATCTCCTGCTCCTCAATTATTTTGATGCCTTTTTATTCAACCATCACCACCTTCTTCTCTAGTTTCTCATCCTCTCCCTTTCTTACTTCAATTTCTAACTAAAGACACAAAGCATAAATCTCTCTTTGCAGCCAAAGTAACTATAATTCTCGGCCATGTTTGAAGTTGTTTTGGAGTCAATTCAAGCTTGATTTTCACCCGTACTTTGATGTTTTTCAAAGGAGTTTTGAGGTAGGTTTTCTTTAATTCAAACTTGGTTTTTAGTATGT
>CAMOHE010053732.1:0-22788 GCA_946598075.1 Artocarpus hirsutus
TTTTCTTCAGTCTAATTTATCGAGGGGCCCATAGATATCTTTCTCATAGTAAATAAGGGACAAATTCCTTCTTAATCACTCATATTCCTCACATGATTTACTCTATATCCAACAACAATCCATCCCATCATCCTGTTAAAGATAATATTAGATTGTCTCAAAATATAAAACTTGTCATGTAGGAAACCATGGTGATTTCAGGTCAGAGGACTAGGATAATACTATTCTGATGAGAATCACTTATGACAATTATCCATGCAGTATTCTCATAGCGGGTCAATCCAATACATCATTTCTCAAATATGTATTTATGAGTTGACTTAGTATCTCATACACATGATTAGTAAAACATAATCATCAGTCAAACTTCATACTAGTCTTCATTCATATTATCCCAATAATAATGACCGACTAGGGATAATTTAGAATATAATTCAATTTTTACCTAAGAGTTTTACTATAAAGTCACATACTTGATGACCTTAGGTAGAATTAACTATTCATAGAATTAGAATAAAAAACAATAATGAAAATGCCTCTTTATTAATAAAATGTAAATGTAATGAAATCAATATGTGGCCATTACATTATTGGCCTAGGGCACATCACTAACAAATTCAACTTACAATCCCAACCGTATAACAAATATCCGGTCATGTGCAAAGCATAGCATACATGGGACTATCCATTGGCGAAGCATAAGGCATATTCTTGATGTATTCTCTTTCTTCTCTAGACTTTGGAGAGTCTTTCTTAAAAAGAGTAATTCCAGACCTAGACGGTTGCCCACATTTCTTAGAATCCTACATTGCAAACCTCTTGAGAATTTCATCTATGTAGCTGGCTTGAGACAAAGCTATCATTCTGTTCTTCTTGTCCCAAAAGATCTAGATACCAAGAACAAAATTAGCCTCACCCAAGTACTTCATGTTAAACTACTTGGTCAATCATAATTTGACTGATGACAATGCTCCTATGTCATTGCCAATTAGCATAATGTCATGTATAGAGAGTCGTAGAAAGACCACCTTCCCATCTTTAATCGGTTTGTAAACACATAGCTCATCCACATTTTTTGAGAACCTACAAGTCTTGATCACGTGATCAAATCTTATGTTCCAAGAACAGGAAGCCTGCTTAAGTTCATAAATTGACTTTAGCAGCTTACAAACCTTACCTTCTTGACCCTTGACCTTGAACCCGTCTGGTTGTTCCATATGAATGGACTCATCAAGATAGCCATTTAGAAAAGCTATCTTGACATCCATTTGTCAAATCTCATAATCGAGAGTAGCAGCTATAGACAAGAGAATCCAGATGGACTTAAGCATGGTTATAGGTGAAAAGGTTTCCTCATAATCAATTCCTTCCTTTTGCGTGTATCCCTTAGCTACCACTCTAGCCTTAAAGGTTTTGACTTTTTCATCCACTCCTCTTTTCCTCTTGAAGATCCACTTACACCCTATGGGTTTTACCCCTTCAGGAAGATCCACAAGCTCCCAGACCCGATTAGTCTCTATAGACTTCATCTCTGTGTTCATGGCCTCTATCCAAAGTTTTGAATCAACATCCTCCATAGCCTCTATGTAAGTATAAGGATCCCTCTCATGTTTATCTGGTTCAGCCTAGAAGGCCTAACCATTGAACATAAATCGCTTGGGTTAACGCTCGATCCTCCCACTACGCCAAAGCCCCTTAGGTTTTTGTTTAAGTTCGTTTGATTTTTCTACACCGATTGGAGTGATTTCATTTAGAACCCCTGGAGTGATTGAATCACTCCTCAACTCCTCGAGCACCACTTTGTTTTGAGGCTTAAATTCGTTCATATAACTCTCCTCAAGGAAAGTTGCATGAGTTAAAACCATGACTTTATTTTCCTTTAGGTTATAAAAATAACCCCCTTTAGTCCCTTTTGGATATCCTACAAACTCGCAAACTTTTGAATGTGCTTTCAACTTATTCACATCGTTAAACAGGACATGAGTCGGACATCCCTATATGCGTATATGGTTTAAGGATGTCTTCTTGCCTGTCCACAACTCATGAGGAGCTTTAGGGACGGATTTTGAAGGCACATTGTTTAGAAAATAACATACGCTTTGGAGTGCATATCCCCAAAAGGATAAAGGCAATGATGAATAACTCATCATAGACCTAACCATGTCCAATAAAGTCTTATTTCTTCTCTCTACTATGCAATTCTACTGTGGAGTGCTCGACATAGTCAATTAGGATAAAATCCCATTCTCTAACAAGTGTCCCAAGAACTCTTCAAAAAGGTATTCTCCACCTCGATTGGATCGAAATGCCTTTATAGTCTACCCAATTGCTTTTTCACTTTAGCCCAAAATTTCCTAAACTTGTCAAAAGTTTCGCTTTTGTGGTGCATCAGGTAAACATACCCATACCTTGAGTAATCGTTAATAAAAGTGACGATGTGCTCATACTCTCCTTGTGCTCGGATGTTCATCGGTCTGCAAACATCATTATGCACAAGTTCTAGAACCCCTTCAGCCCTATTGCCTTTAGACTTGAATGGTCTTTTGGTCATTTTACTCTCCAAACAAGATTCACATTGAGGTATAGATTCCACTTTTAAGTGACTTAAAGATCCATCCTTTACCAACCTTTGAATCCTATTCAGGTTAATATGACTAAGGCACAAAAGCCAAAGATAAGTCTTATTAGAGTGAGAAGTTTTCAGTCTTTTAGAGTTATTATTATTTATCTCAGCATTAAGCAGTAGGTCCATCTTAGGATTGATGAAATATAGATTATTTTACATCCATCTAGAACAAATAAAATATTTGTTTTTACGAATCACCACTTTATTATTAAAAGAAACCAAATAGGAGTCTTTAAATAAACAAAATATAGAAATTAAATTTCTATAATTATCAAAATACAGATAGACGTCTCCCACTACTTTAGCTAAGACCAAGGATCTATCGCCCATCCGAAGCGTGAAGTCTTCATGGAGTAGACTTCTCGTTTCTTTGAGCCCCTACAGAGAAACACAAACATGATTAGTTGCATCAGAATCTATGACCCAAATGTCATTGGATTCCTCAACCAAACAAGTTTCAAAATATAGAAGATCACACCTACCTCCTCAGGAAAGCAAGTCCTTGTAATGCTTCTTGATATGACTGACCTTCCTGTAGAAGAAGCACTTTAACTTCTTCGGGTTCTTCTTCTTCTTCTTCTTGCTCTTGTTGTTAGTAGGGGCGGAAGACTTCTTATTCTTGGCCCGTTGTTTCTTTCCATTCCTAGGGTTGGGATTGGAACCAGACGTAGCCACCAAGTTGGCCTCACCACCAGCAGGAGACTCTCTGATCAAAATTTCAAACTCCTATAATTGTTTTATCAACTCTGTTAAGATCATATCCTACCTATTACTCAAATTAAAAGTAGCTCTAAATAGAATAAATCCCTTTGACATAGTCTTAAAGACCATAGTCATCTAAGTTTCAATATTGATGTCGGCTCCATTGGTCTGTGCCTCAGCAAAGTACCCATGACCAACATCATATACTCCTTTACAGATGTCCTTGGTTTTTGTTTACAGTTCAAGAGTTTTTGAAGAGGCCCTTGCTGCTTTTTTAGGGCCTAGCCTCCAAACATGTCTTATAGATTATCCAAGATCTACTTAGTAGTCTCATAATCCTTATGTTGAGCCTATAGCAGGTTATTCATGTTGGCCATAACATAGTAGCATGCCTAATCATTTTTATCTTTCCAATGATCATATGCTTAGAATTGATCGTTGGTGGAATCTCCTGTAGGCTCAAGAGGACAAGATGTTGTCAGCACAAATTTTAGTTTCTCAAAGGACAAGACGCTGTCCAAGTTTCATTTTCAATCATTATAATTCTCTCTAGCGAATTGGTTTTTATCAAGTATCAATGATCAAGCATTTTTAGACAATTTTTAATCTACAATAAAGAATCATATACCAAACATAAACAAACATAGCATGATAATTTACTAAGATAACATAATCATGTAAAAACATACAAATGTGTTTATGTGTCAAAACCTTGAAATATCATAACTTTACAACGATAATTCCCAACTCAGAATTCAACAAGCTCTTAAGGGAGTCTTGCCAAATTTAATCATGAACACAGATCCTCTCTTGATTAATATATGCCATCCAGGACCCGTATGATCCAGCATAATTAATAATCGTTTCTTTGGCCATTAATTTAATTAATAGAGCTCTTATGGGAGGTTAATAATAAAATTAACATGAGTGTATAACCATTGTTTTAATATTTTATCCATGATTTATAATCACCACCTAGGGGTGTGCAACCATAAATCATGCTAAAATACCTTATCCTCTCAAAGATTTAATCTGGTACATGATGAAGTCCCTTCTTAAGGATCGGAATCACCATATTCTTCCTATGGACCAACAATGGAGGCCTTAGGTCCTCTCTTCAAAATCCTTCTCCCACTTATTCTTTTAAAATCAAGGTTTTATTTTAAAAAACATGCATGAACAATTTTAATGTGATCGGCACTCCCTATTCTATATGGCATGTTATTAATATACAAAGCAAATCATATTGTAATGCAGACAAGCAAAGCAATCAAGCAAAGGTACAAGCAAAATAATAATAAATAGCTGTAATATTATGGTTTCATCCTAGAAAATAGAAAATAAAGATTACAAGAGAATAATTGAAACGTATTATTGACCCCTCATCCTTGAATCCTCAAGCTGTATCCTTCTTCATGTAATGCCCATCTTCAAGTCTTTAATCCCGCATAGATCAAATACACCATATTTTCGGTCATATCCAAATTTAATATCTCTCAAAATTATGCCAAAAAATAAAATTAAAACTACATCGAAAACTGCACCTTTTCTAGTAAAATTTTTAGCTCTTTGTCGGCAAGCCGATTTGGGTGATCAGCCTACTGGTGATGACCCACCAGCCTGCCTATCTTCACAGATCAGCTTGCCGATACATAACAGATTAGCGTGCTGAACCAAAAGTTTGGCCCGCCGCCAGAGCCACCTAATTTTTGCCCCACTGACGGCCTACCGAACCTTACATTCTACTTGCTGATCTCTCTGACCATTGATTAGCCAGACCTGGATGTTCGACATGTTGACTGAGCAGAGATCACTCTTTTCAAGAAAATACAAATTTTAATGCAATTCATCAATTTTATTTTTATCAATTCAAAAACATAAAATTAGAGACTCAATAAATACCTGGGAATGCTATCATCTGTTTTCTAGATCCATCTTCTTTGAATGATTATTTAATTACAAAATTCAAACAAATTTAAAATTAAATAATAATTCCCAAATGGAGATGATAGTTTGCTATCTAATTACATGAAAAACTTAGATGCATATTCCAACCTCTGAGGAATCATAACCAGTATAAATTAATTAATTAATAAATAATTAAATACTAATTTAATCAATTATAATTAATTAATAAACATTCACCACATAATGCATGACAACGTATAAAAATATATAGAAACCTAGAGTGCCAACTCTTTATAAAATTAAATTCAAGCATAACAGAGATCAAGACCACATAATTTACACATATAGCACAATCACAAACTCAAGAGCACTCTCGGCCATGCCATGCATTCCTAAGCCTATAATAACAACAGTCTATTGCCCTAACTTTTTGTTGGATATTGCTTGAAAAACTGTTAGAGCACTCTCAATGCTACCACACTTGGAATACATTTCTATTAGAAATGTACCCAACTTACCTTCCAATTCAATTCCATATTTCATCATTAAGGAATGAATCCATTTAGCCTTACTTAGGATAGCAAAACTTGGAACAGCAAACAAAGCACCAATGAATGTAGTGTGATTAGGCACAAGACCCTCTTTCAACATTGCTAGGAACAAGTATAAAGCTTCAATAAACTTGCCATTAAACTCATAACCATAAATCATTGAATTCCAAGTAATAACTTTTTGCCTCAGCATCTCATTAAATAACCGATGTGCCATCTCAAAATCCCCCGATTTCATATACCCGTTAGTCATTGTATTCCAAGAAACCAAATTCCTGCTCAGTATCTAATCAAACGCTTCTCTTGCCATCTCAACCCTTTTGCATTTTGAGAGCCCATCAACCAAACAAATCCATGAAAAGTAATCTCTCTTGGGCATTTCTTCAAATAGTTGAAGAGCTAGCTCAGTTTCACCACACCTGACGCATGTTGGAAAAATAGTATGCAGTAAAATTTTAAAATTTTTATATTAGAGTATTTTCAAAACGCAAGTATGACACGCTATATACATAAATTAACCAGATCTTACTAACTTTGTATTTGCCTAAAAGCTATCGCAATCAATGAAGAGAAGTAACGTCCCAAAAAGACCACAACCAACTAGCCTTCTTTGCTATTCTCTATCCTTGATCGGAGTGAGTGTGCACTCACATCATTCAGCTTTTCCACCAGGTGACTCTTCTTCCAACCAATTGAGAGAACCCAAAGCTACAGTTTGTGATTTGTGAACAACACTCTTAGGGAGTTTTTAGAGTCTCACCGGTAGAGTCTCTCTTAATCTCTCAATTGATCTAAATAATAATAAGACTCATTTCCATTTTTATAGAAGTTGGGCCTAGGAGTTAGTCCTTGTCAGATAAGGGCTCAAAAATTCGACTGAGATTCAAATCATAATCAATATCTGATAAAATCGACATAAATACACTTGATCTTTTTACTGCACTACCAGCATACCGAACTTGCCCCATCGGCAGGCCAAACCTGAGGATCAGCATGCCAAACATGTGATAAAAATTTCAGCAAATCTTTTATTCTCTGCTCGAGATTCTATAGGATAAAGTCTTAGTTTTAATTCAAATAACCCAATAGAGAATTTATTTAATTAAAACAACTTTATCTAGATAATATTTAGGAAAATAAATATTCTTGATAATCTAACAAGTTTCTCTTGAATTAATTCAAAATTTATTCAACCAATAAATAGACATAAATTATTGATCCTAATAATTCACCAAGTGTATCTTAAATTAATTTTATCACAAAATTAATTCAACCAATAAACAAACATAAATTATCTGATTTTATCAAATTTTAGCTAATATGATAAATCTAACATAAGTCACCAATTATTGTAAAAGCACGCTGTATCGTTAAAGGATTTTTATGAGCTAGCAAGGGACCTAATAGACCTATATAATTCAAGCTCCCGATAATTATGAAACCCAATATCCCATATATATTTCATAATTATCAACTCCAAGGCCATTCCACAAAAAGCTTAGAGCTACGCTCTCGAACTATATAGAATTATGAAGCCCATATAGCTAAGTCTCCATGACATATCATAATGTATCATATCCCCATAGGATGATCCATAATTGGCTTAAGGACAAGTTTTGTCCTACCTTTTCGATTATTTTTATCTTACGTTCTATTATCTCACTATTAGAAAACTTACCATCCAAAGACAGTATATCATTTGGTTACACCTATGTATCTAAATGGTTGAGCGCTCCAATTTTCTAATCATAGGATAACACATATAAGAGGATATCACTACTCCTAAAGAGGAGCTATGGATTCCATATCTATAAATAACAGGTCTACGCTATCAAGAGTCATGCCTCCAATGTACCAGCATTCGTACCTCTATTAAAATATGGATGTCACTCTTTGGTACATCAAAAGACACAAGTCAAGACAAAATTCCCACTATTATCTCAAGATTAAGATACAATACAAATAATTGTCTAAAGTGAATCGATTTTCCAAGATAGAATTATTAATCCAAATCAATTCACTTTATGTCTTAATCCAACACATCGTCACCTATGACAATGTGTTAATGTTTTTATTCGTAGAGTCCACCTTCGATGGTCAAGACAAACCATCTTCTAGTAGGGATATAGACAACATAAGAATCTTTTCATGAATAAAGCACCCAACTTTATTCCCTTGATTGCGAATCTTATGATTTAGACCATCACCTTAAGAATCATGTCTTTTGCATAGTCTGTCCATCATATGGCCAATTCTTAAAGGTTCAAACTGACAGTCTCAGACTTTTATTTGCTTAATATACACTCAACAAATATGAATATAAAGAGGACAAGATTTGGTATATAAATAATAAATAAATTCTTTATTGATAAAAATGCCTCCAAAAACATGTTACAATTTAACTTCTTAGGGCATACGCATCTAATAGTGTACCCATCAAGCAAACAGTTCCACAACACCAAATCCTTCTCACCCATTTAATCAAACACTTTCCGAGCATACCCAATCTCCCTACATCTCAAGTACATACTGACCAAACTACTCTACGCAAACTTATCCAAACCAAACCTAAATTCACCACTAATCCATGTATCTACTTCCCTTTCAAAATTGCATTTAAATGAGTGTAGCCCTTTAGCACGCTAGGCAACGTGAACCCATCGGGAGTGAACTCATGGATGAAGTCATGGAACAAACAGATGTCATCATGTGAGCGTTGGTTCTAGACGTAGCACTTGATCAGGATGTTCTAAATGCTAGTCAGGGTCAGAAATTAGGTCAAAGACAAAGCAAGCGTAGTCGAACCTGGTGATTTTTGGGTCAGCGTAGAGGGCTAAGAGGAAAGAAATGGAAGGTTAGTCAAAAGCACTGATCCTGAGGGACAAAGTGTGGGCTTGTTTGACGTCTTGTTGGGTTTTGCAGGTTTAAAGGAGAGAGAAAGGGAGGGAGTAAGGAGGAGGAGAGAGAGATTGGTAATGGGATGGAGTTAGCTTTAGCATTTTAATGGCATCTGAGTTGCCAAAGGCAAAAAACTCAAGTCTGAAGGTAGACCCTGGTTGGGAAACCCGTTATTTAAATACACTTTTCTTTACTCCCTTTTTTAGTATATTTGAACACAGTTTCTAATGCCACTTTTTAGTCACAAGGGAACACCACATTTTTAGTTTGACTTTGAGTTGATTGGCTTAAATATAAAGGTCCTACACTATTATGATGGAATAAAGCACACCACATTATTTTCATTTACTGTGTGCCACCTAATATACCAAAAAGAAAAAAAAATAGGCCCGTTTTATTAGTTTTTCATTTTGGCTTTTGTTTTTTAAAAAAATGTAAAAATAAAAATGTTTGAAAAATGTGCGAAGGTTATTTTTGAAATTGTGTTTGGTTGTATATGGTGATATGTTTTTTAACGTAAATATTTTTTTAATAAAAAACTATTAATATAAATAAATCCATTAAAAGAACTTTTAATATATTAGTTAATAATTTATTATTAATAATAAAAAAATGAATATGTAAAAAACAAGGAAGATTTCTCTTCCTCTACTCCAGCGAGCTAGGATATCGCCAACAACCCATAGGAGATCAATGACCCATGAGTAGATCGATGACAACGGAGCAAGCCCCACACCTAAAGGTTTCCCTTGATAGCCCTCTAGCAAAGATTGACGACCCACGCATAGATCAACAACAACGTAGCCAGTCCCATGCTTAACAGCATCCCTGAACGGCCCTCTTGTAGAGATCAATGGCACACGGAGCATGGAATCGACAGCCTACCAGAGATCAACAGTGCCACGAACTTGCCGTGAATGGCCCTCCTATCACGAACGGCCACTATGGTGAGGCTATGGTGTTAGACATGTATGCCTTAAAGAGTAAAAATGTAATATGTTTTTAGAGACATTTTTATCTATGAAGAATTTATTTATTATTAATATACCAAATTGTTGTCCTTTTTATGTTCATATTCATTGGACATATAATAAGCAAAACAAAGTTTGTAACTATCGGTCTAAACCTTTAGAGTTAGGCATATGATGGATAAATTATGCGAAAGACATGATTCTAAAGGTGACGATCTAAATCATAAGATCTACAATTGAGGGAATAAGGTTGGGCACTTTGTTTATGCTAAGATTGTTATGTTGTTTATATCCCTAACGGGAGATGGTTTGTCTTGACTATTGGAGTTGGACTCCACGAATAGAAACATTGGTACATTGTCATAGGTGATGATGTATTGGATTAGGACATAAAGTGGAATTGATTTGGATTAATAATTCTGTCTATGTAAATCAATTCACTTTAGACAACCATATGTAATGTATCTTAATCCTAAAATAAATAATGGGCCTGTTGTCTTAACTTATGTCTTTTGATATACCAAAAGGTGATATCTATGTTTCATGATGATACACATACTGGTACATTGGAGACATGACTCTTGATAGCGTAGACCTATTATTCATAGATATGGAATCCATAGGTCCTCTTTAGGAGTCGACAATATCCTCTTATGTGTGTTATCCTATAATTGGAAAGCAGGAGCGCTTAACCATTTGGATGCATAGGTGTGATCACATGGTATATTGTCTTTGGATGGTAAGTTTTCTGATGGTGAGATAATAGAACGTAAGAGAAAAATAATCGAGAAGGTAAGATATAATTTATCCTTAAGCCAATTATGAATATCCTATAGGGATACAATACATTATGATATGTCATGAACACTTCTAAGCTGCAAACAAAGACTAGCGACTCTTGTGAAGGAGCATATGATGTTGGTCTTAGGTTACCTCGCTAAGGCTTAAACCAATGGAGCTGACATAGATGTTGAAACATAGATGACTATAGCCTTTAAAACTCTATCTAAGGAGTTTATCCCATTTAAACCTACCTTTAATTGAAGCAATAGATGAGATATGATCTTGACTGAGTTCATGAAGCAGTTATAGGGGTTCAAAAATCTGATCAAGGAAACTTCTGTTGGTGGTGAGGCCAACTTGGCAATTGCATCTAGTTCCAATCCTAACCTAGGGAATGGAAATAAGCAACGGACAAAGAACGGGAAGTCTTTTATTCCTACAAATGGCAAGAATAAAAAGAAGAACAGAACCCTAAAAAGCACAAGTGCTTTTTTTGTGGGAAAGTCGGGTACTTCAAGAAGAATTGTAAGGACTTCCTTTCCTGATGAGATAAGCGTGATCTTCTAGTTATTGAAACTTTTTTGGTTAAGGAATCTAGTGACAGTTACATCATAGATTCTAGAGCAACTAATCATGCTTGTGTTTCTTTGCAAGGGTTCAAAGAAACAGGAAGTCTGTTGCATGAAGACTTCATGCTTCGGATGGGCGATGGATCCTTTGTGTTGGCTGAAGCAGTGAGAGACGTCCATCTTAATTTTGATAATTACAAGAGTTTAGTTTTGTGAGATTATTTTTATATTCCTAAACTTAAAAGAAATTTAACTTCTATAGCTTGTTTATTTAAAGACTCTTATGTAGTTTCTTTTGATAATAAAGTGGTAATTCGTAAAAACAAATCTTTTATCTATGATAGATGGATGCAAAACAATCTATATTTTATCAAACCTTAGATGGACTTACTCTTAACACTGAGATTAATGATAATAACTCTAAAAGACATAAGACTTCTCACTCTAATAAGACTTATCTTTCGCATTTATGACTAGGTCATATTAACCTAAATAGGATTCAAAGGTTGGTAAGAGATGGACCTCTAAGTCACTTAAAAGCAAAATATATGAGTCTTGTTTCGAGGGTAAAATGATCAGAAGACCATTTGGGTCTAAGGACAATAGGGCCAAATGGGTTCTAGAACTTGTGCAAAGTGATGTTTGCGGTCCCATGAACAACCGGGCATGAGGAGGTTATGAGTATTTTGTTACTTTTATTGATGATTACTCAAGGTATAGATATGTCTACCTAATGCATCACAAAAGTGAAACTTATGACAATTTTAGGGAGTTTTGGACTGAAGTAGAAAAGCAATTAGGTAAACCCATAAAAACACTTCGATCCAATTGAGGTGGTGAATATCTCTTGGATAAGTTCTTGGAACACTTATTAGAGAATGGGATTTTATCCCATTTGACTACGCCGGGCACTCCATAGCAAAATGGCATGACTTTGAGAAGAAATAGGACTTTGTTGGACATAGTCAGGTCCATGATGAGTTATTCATCATTGCTTTTATCCTTTTAAGGATATACACTACAAACCACATGTTATCTTTTGAATAATGTGCCTATAAAATTGGTTCCTAAAACTCCTCATGAGTTGTGGATAGGGAAGAAGACATCTTCAAAGCTCATGACCTGTATAAGGAAGCTGATAAGTTCGAAGCACGTTCAGAAGTTTGTGTTTGTAGGATATCCAAAATGGACTAAAGAGGGTTTTTTTGTAACCCAAAGAAAAATAAAGTCATGATTTTTACAAATGCAACTTTCCTTAAGGAAAGTTATATGGATGGCTTTATGCCTCAAAGTAAAGTGATACTTGAGGAATTGGCAAGTAATTCTATCACTTTGGCCGAATGAAACCATTACAATCAATGCAAAAAAAACCAACTGAACAACAACCTATGGGGCTTAGGCATAGCAAGAGGATCGAGTGTTAACTAAAAGGTATATGTTCAATGGTGAAGCCTTTTTGGCTGAGCTAAATGAACATGATAGGGATACTTACACAAACGAAGAGCTACGGAGGATGTTGATTCAAAACTTTAGACAGAAGCTATGAACACTGAGATAAAGTCTATGGATACTAATCACGTCTGGGAACTTGTGGATCTTCCCAAAGGGATAAAACCTATAGGGTGTAAATAGATCTATAAGAGAAAGAGAGGAGCAGATGAAAAAGTTAAACCCTATAAGGCCAGATTGGTAGCTAAGGGATACACCCAAAAGAAAGGAAGCTATTTTGAGGAAACCTTTGTGCTTGTAGCCATGCTTAAGTCCATTACCATTCTTTTGTCCATAGATACTGCTCTCAATTATGAGATTTGGTTGATGGATGTCAAGACAGCTTTTTAGAATGGCTATCTTGATGAGTCCATTTATATGGTACAGCCAGACGGGTTCAAGGCTAAGGGTTAGGAGGGTAAGGTTTATAAGTAGCTAAAGTCAATTTATAGACTTAAGTAGGCTTCTTGTTCTTGGAGCATAAGATTTGATCAGATGATCAAGACTTATGGGTTCGAACAAAATATGGATAAACCATGTGTTTGAAAACACATTAAGGATGGAAAAGTGGTTTTTTTACTGCTCTATGTAGATGACATTCTGCTTATTGGCAATGACGTTATGGCATTGTCACTGGTCGAATTATAGTTGGCCAAGCAATTTGACATGAAAGATTTAGGTTAACCTAATTATGTTATCAATATCTAGATCTTTCGAGATAGGAAGAAAAGAATGATAGCTTTATCATAAGCTAGCTACATAGAAAAAATTCTCAAAACATTTGCAAATGCAAGATTCCAATAAAGGTGGGCAACCATCTAGGTATGGAATCACTCTATCTAAGAAAAACTCACCAAAGTCTACTAAAGATAGAGAATACATGAAGAAGGTATATTATGCTTCGGCAGTAGATTGTTTCATGTATGCCATGCTTTGCACAGGATCAGATATTAGTTATGTGATTAGGACAGTAAGTCGATTTCAATTGGATTTGGGACCAAACCATTGGGTTGCTGCCATGCATATTCTTAAGTACCTGAGAAGGACTCGAGGATATATGCTTGTATATTTAGGTGAGGATTTAACACCTCTAGGATATACTGACTTAGATTTCACTCCTATCCAAATTCAAGGAGATCGTCTTTGGGTTTTATGTTTACTCTGGGTGGTAGTGCCATTGTTTCGAGAAGTGTCAAGCAAGATCGTACTTCAGATTCAATGATGGAGGCCAAGTATGTGGCAACTAGTGATGCTTTGAAAGAAGTAGTGTGGTTCTGCAAGTTCCTTGGAGATCTTGAGGTAATTCCTAGCATGGATAAGGCGGTATTGCTATATTGTGATAACACTATAGTGATAACTAATGTTAAGGAACCAATATTTTACAAAAAGAGTAAGCATATTGATCGAAAGTATTATGTAATAAAGGTCTTTGTTGAGGCATGCATGTTGCTGCATGCAAAATCACATCTGAGGACAATTTAGCTAATCCATTCACGAAGACACTAACTACACGATTTTTTGAGAGGCATGTGGAAGCTATGGGGATGCGGGATATGCCATATTTACTCACTTGTATAAGTAAGAGATTGTTAGACATGTATACCCTGCGGAGTAAAAATGTAATATGTTTTTAGAGGCATTTTTATCAACAAAGAATATATTTGTTATTAATATATCAAATTGTTGTCCTATTTATGTTCATATTTGTTAGATTTATGATAAGCAAAACAAAAGTTGAGATTGTCGGTCTAAACCTTTAAAATCAGGCATATGATGGATAGATTATGCAAAAGAGATGATTCTAAAGATGACAGTCTAAATCATAAGATCCGCAATCGAGGAAATAAAGTTGGGCACTTTGTTTATGATTGTTATGCTGTCTATATCCCTAATGGGATATGGTTTGTCTTGACTAACAAAGTTGGACTCCACAAATAGAAACATTGGGACATTGTCATCGGTGATGATGTATTGGATAGGGACATAAAGTCAAATTGATTTCGATTAATAATTTTGTATGGGCAAATCAATTCACTTCAGACAATCATATGCAATGTATCTTAATCCTGAAATAAATAATAGGCCCATTGCCTTGACTTATGACTTTTGATGTACCAAATGATGACATCCATATTTCATGATGGTATAAATACTTGTACGTTAGAGACATGACTCTTGATAGCATAGACTTGTTGTTCATAGATATGGAATCCATAGCTCCTCTTTAAGAGTTGATGATATCCTCTTATATGCGTTATCTTATAATTAGAAAATTGGAGTGCTCAACCATTTGGATACATAGATGTAACAAAATGGTATATTGTCTTCAGATAGTAAGTTTTCTGATGGTGAGAAAATGAAACATAAGAGAAAAATAATCGAAAAGGTAAGATAGAATTTATCCTTAAGCCCATTATGGATATTCTATAGGGATACGATACATTATGATATGTCGTGGACACTTAGCTAATTTGGGCTTTATAATTTTATATGGTTCGAGAGTGTAGCTTTAATGTAACACCCCAATTTTTAATTTAGTGCAATTAGTGGAAAAATTGTGAATTAGTGTGCCATAATACAAGTTTAAACTTCATTTAACTATTTTGTAATATTTTCAAAATTAGTATTAGTTTTAATTATTTTTAATCACTCTTTATTATTTCAATTGTTATTTTGAATTTTTGGAACAAATAAAATTGTCAAATGTTCAATATGTCCTTTTTGGAAAACCATGTGTTAGAACATGGTTTTCACTTTGCAAAAGCCACTCTCTTCCTTTATTTATTTCCTCTCCCTCTCCTCCCCTCACTCACACTCTCTTTCTTCTCTCTCTCTGGCCATCACCCTTTCTCTTTCCCTCTCAAATTTTGATTCAAAATTGAGCTCAAGCTTGGATCTTCAGCTGGATTAGAAGCTAAGGAGTATGATTGAGCCTCAATAAACTTGATTTCAAGTTTGGATTCGAGATTAGTTTGTTATTTTTTAAATTTTTAAAAGTTTTTCTAAATTTTTAAATTTCTTTAAAATGTTGTAATCCAAGTTTTTATTGCTTAGGAAACCTTTAATCTAAGTTAATGGAACTCAAAACAACTCGAATCAAGGCTTGATTTCACAAAAAAATGGATTGAATTATATTTTTCCCATTTTTGGATTCTTTTGAGATTTTCCATGAAAATCTTGTTTAAACTAGTTTAAATGTAATATATTATGTTTTTCCATCATCTATGGGTATCTTCTAGATCTAGGAATTGAGAAAATAGGTTTAGAATGAGATTTCGAGCTCGAGAGGCCGAGACTCAAAATCTAGAACCTTTTGAAATTTTCCAGTTTGTCAGGCCGATCTTGATTATCGGCAGATGGGATTCATGAGTTTGACAGGCCAGATTCATATCATTGGTAGGCCAAACTTGGGAAAGTTTGGCAGGCTGGTTATGTACAACTGGTAGGCTGAATTGTGTGGTTCGACAAGCCCGTACAAACAGTTCGGTAGGCTGATTGTTGTTTATGAGAAATGACCGTTTTTCACCCATTTTTACTATTTTAAACCTAAATGAAGCTTTTAGCTTTAAAAATGACTTTATGAACTTCAATGGCACACTATGACACCATGAAATAGCTTAGTAGTGTAGAATGACCTAAGTTGGACATTGATGAACTTAGTTTATATTTAGGTCGTTCATGGTTCTGTGGAGCTAACGTATAACAGGTCGAGACTATGGTGTTAAGTCACAATGCAGGATATCGAGGGAGGACTTCTACCCCTTTTCTTTGGTAGCCAAATTTTTAATGATTTTAGCCTCAAAGGAGTCTTCCAAAATGTTTTTCAATAAATGACAAATGTTTTAAGTGTTCTTACAAGGAGGCTTTGGCCATAAAATAACTTCTTTCAAAATGATTTCTTCCTAAATGATTTCTTACAAAATGATTTCTTTCAAACTGATTTCAGGGAACGGTTTAGATAAACTTTTAGTATTTTTCATTACTTGCCTAAGAATGAATGTTATTGAGAATACTCGGTAACATAGGATTTAAATAATGATAAATATACATAAGGGCATGATGCCATATATAGAGATCGGGTCGTGTAGCATGTGACCTTGGGGGTAGGTCCCGAAACCCAACTAGACCAATACGGTGGTGATATTATTACTTTGCCAACAAACTAATTGGTAGAGAATGTTCCAAATGAATAGTGTTTTAAAAAGGTAAGAATGAATTAAATGTGTTCTATCCATCCTTTTGAATTTTTATAAATTATCTTCAAATATGAAAATTTATCTTCAAATATGAAAATTTATCTTCAAATATGAAAATTTATGCTTAAAACTTATGGTATCTAAACTGTAGTCCTATTGAGCTCTTCGCTCACATTTTCTTTATCTTTTTAAAACCCCTCTTTCTTAGGTGGATTGCAGCTTAGGACAGACAGGGAGGCAACAAAGCAACAAGTGAGTCGTAGAAGTACTGTTTTAGGTTATTGCTTTATTTAATTCAAGGCATGTATAATTTTAATATCTACCTTTCTTATTAGACTGTGTTATATTATTTTATTGTCGATACTATGTGTGTGTACTAATGTGGATTCGAAGGGGCCTGGCTTATGTTTAATTATCTTTAATATTTTATTTTATGTTTTACTGTTTTAAAATAACGATAAATATTTTAGAATGTTTTTAAAAATTATCACATTTTTTAAAATAACCTGAATCGTTTAATTGGTGATTTTAATCAAAAATTTATTTTAGTTAACTAAATAAACCCTCCACGTCACTACCAGTAGTTTGGGGGCATGACGGAAGCTTTTAGTGGAGTAGCATTAAAGTTAATAATTATAAAATGTGTATCTAGGATATTATATTTTCTAATTATTGGAGCTTAGACTATATAGGTCCATTAGGTCTCCTTTGCTAACTCGTAATAAATCCTATAACGATATGGCATGCTTTTCTAATAAATTGATGACTTATGTTAAATTATTAGATTGACTGAAATTTGAGAGGATTAGATAATTCATGTATGTTTATCTATTGAATTAATTTTGTAAATTAATTCAAGATAAACTTATTAAATTATCTGGAATATTTATTTTCCTAAAGATTATCTAGATATGGTTGTTTTAATCAAGTAACTTCACCATTGGGTTATTTGAAATAAAACTAAAGCTTCATCCAAAGAATCTTGAGTGGAAAATAAAAGAGTCATAGGAAACATTTATCGTAAGTTTGGTAGGCCGATTAGTTAGTTCAGTCTGCTGATGAGGCAAGTTCAATAGGTTGATCTGTTAGTTCGGCCTACCGATCTAACAATCAGTTGATTCAAATTTTTAAAGCCTTATCTGAAAATAACCAACCGTGAGGATGACCTCTATAAATAAGAAGTGAGTTTTTTGAGTTAAGTAGATCAATTGAGAAATCAAGAGTGAGCACTCTAGTCTATGTGTCTCTAAAACTCCCTAAGGAGCTATTGTTCACAAATCACGAATGTGAGTTTTGGATTTTTGTTAGACATGTATGCCTTAAGGAGTAAAAATGTAATATATTTTTGAAAACATTTTTATCAATAAAGAGTTTATTTATTATTCATATACGAAATTGTTGTCCTCTTTATGTTTATATTCGTTGGATGTATGATAAGCAAGCAAAAGTTTGAGACTGTAAGTCTAAACCTTTAAGAATTGGACATATGATGGATAGATTATGCAGAAGACATGATTCTTAAGATGACGGTCTAATTCATAAGATCTACAATCGAGGGATAAAGTTGGGCTTTTTATTCATGCAAAGATTGTTATATTGTCTATATCTCTAATAGGAGATAGTTTGTCTTAGCTATCGGAGCTGGACTCCGTGAATAGAAACATTAGCACATTGTCATAGGTGATAATGTGTTGGATCAAGACATAAAGTGAATTGATTTGGATTAATAATTTTGTCTCGACAAATCGATTCACTTTAGATAATCATATGTATTGTATCATAATCTTAAGATGAATAGTGAGCCTATTGTCTTGACTTATGTCTGTTGACATACCAAAGGATGGCATCCACATTTTATGTTGGTACAGATGGCAATACGTTAGAGGCATAGACTGTTGATGGCGTACACCTGTTATTCATAGATATAGAATCCATAACTCCTCTTCAAGAGTAGTTTATATTCTCTTATATGCGTTATCCTGTTATTGAAAAACTAGAGCACTTAACCATTTGGATACATAGGTGTAATTGAATGGTATACTATCTTTAGATGGTAAGTTTTTCGATGGTGAGATAATGGAGCATAAAAGAAAAATAATCGAGAAGGTAAGACATAATTTATTCTTAAACCGATTATGGATAATCCTATAGGATAACATACATTATGATATGTCTTGGAGACCTTGCTATACGGGCTTCGTAATACTTTATAGTTTGAGAGTGTAGTTCTAAGCTTTTAGTAAAGTAGCGTTAGAGTTGATAATTATAAAATACATATCTATATTGGGTTTCATAATTATTAAAAGCTTGAACTATATAGGTCCATCAGATCCCCTTTGCTAGCTCATAAAAAACCTACAACAATACGGCGTACTTTTCTAATAATTGGTGACTTGTGTCAAATTATCAGATTGGCTAAAAATTTGATAAGATCAGATAATTCATGTTTGCATTATGGATATCAGATAATTCATGTCTGTTTATCGATTGGATTAATTTTTAATACATTAATTTCAGATAAACTTGTTGAATTATCATGAATATTTATTTTCTTAGGGATTATTTAGATATGAATATTTTAATCAGATAACTTCTCTATTGGGTCATTTAAATTGAAACTAAGGCTCTATCACAATAATCTCGGGTGAAAAATAAAATATTCATAGGGATCATTTATCGTAAGTTTGGCAGGCCGATCTTTAAGTTTGGTCTGTTGACTGAGTAATCAATCGATCACGTGTTTTCATGTAAATTTTATTAGATATTGATTTTGATTTAAATTTTTGAGGCCTTATCTGATAAGGATTGACCCCTAGGCCCAACCTCTATAAAAAAGGGAGTGGGACTCATTATTATTTAGATCAATTGAGAAATCTAGAGTGAGACTCTATTGGTGAGATTAAAACTCCCTAGATAGCTATTGTTCACACATCATGAACTGTAGCTTTGGGTTTTCTTAGTTGGTTGGAAAGAGAGTCGCCTGGCGGAAGAGCTGTACGAGTGTGCCCACATACACACCGATCATGGATAGAGAATAACAAAGAAAGCCATTGGTTAAAGTCCTTCTATAACATCTTTTCTCTTCACTGATTGTAGAGCTTTTCAGCACATAAGATTAATAAGATCTAGTTAATTTATGCATATAGCATGTCAAACTTATGTTTTGAAAATACTCTAGTATAAAAAATTTTTAAAATTCCGTTGCATATTATTTTTCTAACAATTGTTATCAAAGCCATGGTTTTTACATTAATTTGCAAGTTTATGATCATGCTATATGAATAAATTATGTGATCTTGATCTCTCCTATACTTAAATTTAATTTTTTAGAGAGTTGACACTGTAGGGTTTCTATATATTTATATGTTGTCATGGACTATATGGTGAATATTTGTTAATTAATTATGGTTGATTAAATTATTATTTAATTATTCATTAATTAATTAATTTATGCCGATTATGGTTCCTTAGAGGTTGGAATGTGTATCTATGTTTTTCATGTAATTAAATGGCGGACTATTATCTCTGCCTAGGAATTTTTATTTAATTTTAAATTTGTAAAAAGTTTTTAATTAAATAATCATTCGAAGAAGACTAATTTAGAAGATGGATGATAGCGTTCCATAAGTATTTCCTGAATCTCTAAAATTTTTTGTTTTTTAGTTGTTGAAAATAAAATTGATAAATTACATTAAAAATTGTATTTTTGGAAAAATGTGATCTCTGCTCATTCGGCATGCTGAACCCTCAATTTTGGTAGGCAGATGGTTACAGATTAGCACCCCAGATATGAGGTTCGGCAGGCTGTCCACGGGGCAAAAATCTGGTGGCTTTGGTGACAAGCCAAACTTTCAAGTTTGGCAAGCCAATTTGTCATGACCAACAGGCCAGACTATGAGGTTCAGTAGGCCAGAGGGTCATGACCGGCAAGACGATCACACAGATCGACATGCTAGTAGAGAGTTGTAAATTTTTCAAAAAATGTGCTTTTTTGGTGTAGTTTTGATTTTATTATTGGGAAAATTCTAAGAAACATTAAATTTGGATATGACCAACAATATAGAGTTGATCTATGCAGGATAAAATACTTGAAGATGGAAGTTACATGAAGAATGATACAATTTGAAGATTCAATGATGAAGAATCGATAATATGTTTTGATTATTTTCTTGTAATCTTTATTTTCTATTCTCTAGTGTGGAACCATAATATTACAGTTATTTATTATTATTTTATTTGTAACTTTGCATGATAGCTTTGCTTGTCTGCATTATAATAGGATTTACTGTGTATTAATAACATGTCATATAGAATAGGAAGTGCCACTCATTAAAAATTGTTCATGCATGTTTATAAAATAAAACCTTGATTTCAAAAGATTGAGTAGGAGAAGGTTTTTGAAGATGAGGACCTACGGTCTCCATTGTTGGTCCATAGGTAGCACATGGTGGTTTCGACTGCTAGGAAGGGACTTTATTATTTACCAGGTTGGATTTCCAAGAGGATAAGGTATTTTAACATGATTTATAGTTGCACACCCCTAGGTGGTGATGGTAAATCATGGATAAAATATTGAAACGATGGTTATACATTGATGTTAATTTTATTATTAACCTCCACTAGGAGCTCTATTAATAAAATTAATGGTCAAAGAAATAATTATTAATATATGTTGGATCATATGGATGGCATATATTAATCAGGAGGGGATCCGTGTTCCTAATTGAAATTGGCAAGGCTCCCCAAGGCGGCTTGTTGAATTTGGAGTTAGGAATTATCGTTGTAAGATTGTGATATTTTCAAGGTATTGACAAATAAACACATTTGTATATTTACATGATTGTGTTAACTTACTAAACTATTATGATATATTTGTTTATGTTTGGTATATGATTCTTTATTGTGGATTAAAAATGTCTGAAAACACTTTATCTTTGATACTTGATAAAAACTAATTAACCGATGAGAATTTTAATGATTGGAAATGAAACCTAAATATTGTTTTATCCTTTGAGAAACTTACATTTGTGTTAACCACACCGTCTCCTCCCAAACCTACTAGGGAATCCACTAATGAGCAAATCCAAGCATATCATTGCTGGATAGATGCTAACGATCAAGTCTGTTGTTATATTATGGTTAGCATGGATAACATACTTTAGGCTCAACATGAAGATTATAAGACTACTAAGCAGATCTTAGATAATCTTGAAGACAGGTTTGGAGGCCAGGCCCTAACAAAATAGCAAGGGCACTTTGGAAACTTCTAAACTGCAACCAAAGACCAAGGACATCTGCGAAGGAGCATATGATATTGGCCATGGGCTACCTTATTGAGGCTTAAGCCCATGGAGCTAATATTGATGCCAAGTCATAGATGACTATGGTTTCTCAGACGCTACCAAAGGAGTTCATCCTATTGAGAGCTTATTTAAGCAATAGACAATATGTGACCTGAACAGAGTTGATAAAGTAGTTACTGGAGTTCAAAAATCTAATCAGGGAAACTCCTGCTAATGGAGAGGTTAACATGATAGGTGCATCCGATTCCAATCCTAATCAAAGAAATGGAAAGACGCAAAAGGCTGAGAACGGAATGGTTGGGCACATAAAGAAGAATTGCAAGGACTTCCTTTCCAAAGGAGGTAGGTGTAATCTTTTGGAAACTTGTTTAGTTGAAGAATTAGTTAACACATAGGTCATAGATTCTGGAGCAACTAATCATGTTTGTATTTCTTTGGGGGGAATCCAAGAAACGAGAATTTTACTATGTGAAAACTTCACATTTTGGATGGACGATGAATGCTTAGTGTTGGCTAAAGCAGTGGGAGATGTCTATCTTTATTTTAATAATTATAGGTGTTTAGTTTTGCAAGATTGTTTTTATGTTCCTGAACTTAAAAGGAATTTGATATCTGTAACTTGTTTTATTTAAAGATTCCTATTTTTTTCTTTTAATAACAAACTAGTGATTTGTAAAAAAAAATCTTTTATCTGTGATGGATGGATACAAAATGACCTATATTTTATTAAACCTAAAATTGACTTACTACTGAACACTGAGGTTAATGATAATAACTCTAAAGGACCTAAGAC
>CAMOHE010053732.1:22808-52082 GCA_946598075.1 Artocarpus hirsutus
GTTGGGCACATAAAGAAGAATTGCAAGGACTTCCTTTCCAAAGGAGGTAGGTGTAATCTTTTGGAAACTTGTTTAGTTGAAGAATCAGTTAACACATAGGTCATAGATTATGGAGCAACTAATCATGTTTGTATTTCATTGGGGGGAACCCAAGAAACGAGAATTTTACTATGTGAAAACTTCACATTTTGGATGGACGATGAATGCTTAGTGTTGGCTAAAGCAGTGGGAGATGTCTATCTAACTTCACATTTTGGATGGACGATGAATGCTTAGTGTTGGCCAAGAAACGAGAATTTTACTATGTGAAAACTTCACATTTTGGATGGACGATGAATGCTTAGTGTTGGCTAAAGCAGTGGGAGATGTCTATCTAACTTCACATTTTGGATGGACGATGAATGCTTAGTGTTGGCTAAAGCAGTGGGAGATGTCTATCTTTATTTTAATAATTATAGGTGTTTAGTTTTGCAAGATTGTTTTTATGTTCCTGAACTTAAAAGGAATTTGATATCTGTAACTTGTTTTATTTAAAGATTCCTATTTTTTTCTTTTAATAACAAACTAGTGATTTGTAAAAACAAATCTTTTATCTGTGATGGATGGATATAAAATGACCTATATTTTATTAAACCTAAAATGGACTCACTACTGAACACTGAGGTTAATGATAATAACTCTAAAGGACCTAAGACTTCTCACTCTAATTAGACTTATCTTTGGCATTTACGATCAAGTCATATTAGCCTGAATAGGATTCAAAGGTTAGTAAGGGATAGACCTTTAAGTCACTTAAAGGTGGAATCTATGCCACAATGTGAATCCTGTTTGCAGGGCAAAATGACCAAAAGACCATTCGAGTCTAAGAGCAATAGGGCTGAAGAGGTTCTAGAACTTGTGCATAGTAATGTTTGCAGACCTATGAACATCTGAGCATGAGGAGGGTATGAGTATTTTGTCACTTTTTATGACGATTACTCAAGGTATGGGTATATATAACTAATGCATCACAAAAGCAAAATTTTTGACAAGTTCAAGGAGTTTCGGGCTGAAGTGGAAAAGCAATTGGGTAGACCCATAAAGATACTTCGATTTGATCGAGGTGGAGAATACCTTTCTAATGAGTTCTTAGGACACTTATTAGAGTATAGGATTTTATCACATTTGATTATGCAGGGCACTCCACAGTAGAATGGCATAGTAGAGAAAAGAAATAGGGCCTAATTGGATATAGTCAGGTCCACGATGAGTTATTCATCATTGCCTTTGTCCTTTTGGGGATATTCATTACAAACTGCATGTCATCTTCTAAATGACGTGCCTTCAAAATCAGTCTTTAAAACTCCTCACGAGTTGTGGACAGGTATGAAGACATCCTTAAACCATATTCACATATGGGGGTGTCTAGCTCTTGTCCTGTTTAAGCATGCAAATAAGTTGGAAGCATGATCAAAAGTTTACATACTTGTAGGATATCCACAAGGAACTAAAGGTGGTTATTTTTATAACCCAAAGAAAAATAAAGACATGGTCTCAACTAATGCAACTTTCCTTGAGGAAAGTCATACGAATAACTTTAAGTCTCGAAGCAAAGTGGTGCTTGAAGAGTTGAGGAGTGATTTGATCACTCCGATGCTTCGATAGAAACCACTCCAATCAATGTAGAAAAACCAAACGAACCTGAACAACAACCTAAGGGGCTTTGGCATAGTGGGACGATCGGGCATCAACCTAAGAGGTATATGTTCAATGGTGAGGCCTTCTTGGCTAAACCAGATAAACATGATAGGGATCCTTACACTTATGAAGAGGCTATGGAAGATGTTGATTTGAAACTCTAGATAGAGGCCATGAACACTAAAATGAAGTCTATAGAGACTAATCAGGTCTGGGAGCTTATGGATGTTCCCAAAGGAGTAAAATCTATAGAGTGTAAGTAGATCTACAATAGGGAAAGAGGAGTGGATGGAAAGGTTGAAACCTTTAAGGCTAGATAGGTAGCAAAGGAATACACGTAAAAGTAAGGAATCGATTATGAGGAAACCTTTTTGCCTATAGCCATGCTTAAATCCAACTGCATTCTCTTGTCCATAGCTGTCGTTCTCGACTACAAGTTTTGACAAATGGATGTCAAGACGGCCTTTCTAAAGAGCTATCTTGATGAGTCCATTCATATGGAACAACTATACAGGTTCAAGGTCGAGGGTCAAGAGGGTAAGGTTTGTAAGCTGCTAAAGTCAATATATGAACTTAAGTAGGCTTCCTATTCTTGGAACATAAGATTTGATCAAGTGATCAAGACTTATAGGTTTACACAAACACATTAAAGGCGGGAATGTGGTTTTTCTACTACTCTATGTAGATGACATTCTACTAACTGGCAATGCCATTGGGGCGTTGTCATCAGTCAAATTATAGTTGGCCAAGCAATTTGAAATGAAAGATTTAGGTGAAGCTAATTTTGTTCTCGGTATCTAGATCTTTTGAGATAGGAAGAACAAAATGATAGCTTTGTCCTAGGCTAGCTACAATGATAAGATTCTCAAGAGGTTTGCAATGTAGGATTCCAAGAAAGGTGGCAACCATCTAGATCTAGAATTACTCTTTCTAAGAAAGACTCTCCAAAGTTTGATCAACAAAGAGAATACATGAAGAAGGTGCCTTATGATTTGGTAGCGGGTAGTCTCATTTATGCCATGCTTTGCAAGTGACCGGATATTTGTTATGCGGTTAGGATTGTAGGTCGACTTCAGGCAGATCCGAGACTAAACCATTGGGTTGCAGTCAAGCATATTTTCAAGTACTTAAGAAGGACTTGAGGGTATATGCTTATGTATTCTGGTGAAGACTTAACTCCACAAGTCTACACTAATTCGGATTTCCAATCCTATCTGGATTTGAGGAGGTTAACTTCTAGTTTTGTTTTTACTATAGACGGCAGTGCCATCAGGTGGAGAAGTATGAAACAAGGTTGCACTTTGGATTCAACGATGGAGGCCAAGTATGTGACAGCTAGTGATGCTTCAAAAGAAGCAGTGTAGATCCGCAAGTACCTTGAGGATCTTGAGGTAGTTCTTGGTATAAATAAGGCGGTATCACTATACTGTGATAACAGCATGGCAGTAGCTAATGGTAAGGAAGCAAGTTTTCATAAGAAGAGTAAGCATATTAATCGAAAGAATTGTATGATAAAGGACTTCATAAAAGGTGGGCATGTCGCTGTGTGCAAAATTACGTCAGATGACAATTTAGCTAATCCATTTACCATGACACTTATTCAGAGAGTCTTCAATAAGCATGTAGAAGCTATGGAGATGCGAGATTTGTCATATTTACTCACTTAATGCAAGTGGGAGATTGTTAGACATATATGCCCTAAGAAGTAAAAATGTAATATGTTTTTAGAGACATTTTTATCAATGAAGAGTTATTTAATATTCATATACCAAATTGTTGTCCTCTTTACATTCATATTTGTTGGATGTATGACAAGCAAACAAAAGTCTAAGACTATCGGTCTAAACATTTAAAAATTAGGCATATGATGGACAAATTATGTAGAAGACATGATTCTTAAGGTGATAGTCTAATTCGTAATATCCATAATCGAGGGAATAAAGTTGGACACTTTATTCATGCAAAGATTGTTACGTTTTCTATATCTCTAACAAGAAATGGTTTGTCTTAGGCACTAGAGGTGGATTCGGTGAATAGAAACATTGGCACATTGTCATAGGTGAAGATGTGTTGGATCGGGATATAAAGTGAATTGATTTGGATTAATAATTCTATCTCAGCAAATTGATTCACTTTAGATAATCATAGTAGTTGATATCCTCTTATATGCGTTATCCTATAATTGAAAAACTAGAGTGCTCAACCATTTGGATACATAAGTGTAACCAAATGATATACTGTCTTTGGATGGTAAGTTTTTCAATGGTGAGATAATGGAACGAAAGAAAAAAATAATCTGAAAGGTAAGACAGAATTTATCCTTAAGCCGATTATAGATAATCCTATAGGGATACAATACATTATGATATATCATGGAGATTTAGCTATACGGGCTTCGTAATTTTATACAGTTCGAGAGTGCAGCTCTAAGCTTTTAGTAGAGTAGCGTTAGAGTTGAAAATTATGTTATGTATATCTAGGATATTGGGTTTCATAATTATTGGTAGCTTGAACTATATAGGTCCATCAGGTCCACTTTGCTAGCTTAGAAAAATTCTGTAACAATACAGCATGCTTTTCCAATAATTGATGACTTGTGTCAAATTATCAGATTGGCTAAAAATTTGATAGGATTAGATAATTCATGTCTATTTATCGGTTGAATTAATTTTGTGAAAATTAAGTCAAGAAAAACTTGTTGAATTATTAGGATTAGATAATTTAGGTCTGTTTATCGGTTGGATTAATTTTTAATAAATTAATTTAATATAAACTTGTTGAAGTATCAAGAATATTTATTTCCCTAGAGATTATCTAGATATGACTATTTTAATTAAATAACTTCTCTATTAGTTTATTTGAATTAAAACTAAGGATCTATCCCAAGAATGTCGGGTGAGAGATAAAAGATTCGCAAAGATCATTTACCATAAGTTTAGCAGGTCAATCTTTAAGTTTGACCTGTCGATGGAATAAGTTCGACCTGCCAATGGAATAAGACCAACCGATAAATAGATTACGTGTTTTAACATGAATTTTATCAGATATTGATTTTGATTCAAATCTTTCGAGGCCTTATCGGATAAAGACTGACCCCTGGCCCAACCTCAATAAAAAAGGGAGTGAGACTCATTGTTATTTAGATCAGTTGAGAAATCTAGAGTGAGACTCTGCTAGTGAGACTTTGAAACTTCTTGGAAATCTATTGTTCACACATCACAAACTATAGCTTTGGGTTTTCTCCATTGGTTAGAAGGAGAGTCGCTTGGTGGAAGAGTTGCATGAGTATGCCCACACATACACCAGTCGTGGATAGAGAATAGCAAAGAAGGCTAGTTGGTTGAGGTCCTTCTATAACGTCTTTTCCCTTCACTGATTGCAAAGCTTTTCGGCATACAAGGTTAGTAAGGTCTGGTTAATTTATGCATATAGCATGTCAAACTTGTGTTTTAAAAAATGGTTTGGCATAAAAAATTTTTGAAAGTTCACTGCGTACTTTTTTCCAATAGTTTTCTCAATTTGTTGGAAAGAGAGTCACTAGGGAAGAGCTATATAAGGTGTGCCCACGTACATACCAGTCGTGGATAGAGAATTGCAAAGAAGACTGGTTGGTTGAGGCTCTTCTAGAACATTCTTCTCTTCATAGATTACAAAAGCTCTTCAACACTCAAAGCTGAGTAATGTAACGCCCCCTTATGGACGTCATAGATGTCGTTACATTCATTTCTTAATACTTTACAAAACATAGCATGTTGTAGGTAAGAATGTACTTACCTTTTTAGCTTACTTAACCTTAATTAGAGGTGACGTCACTGCAGTCTCGATGTGCTCGTTCCTTAGTGTGTTCATGCCATACAATCATTTAAAGATACATAAAAATTAATATTTATTTTCATAAGACCATGAAATCATTCAAAATCACTTAACATATTTCAAATTCCATAATACATCAACATACATTCATCTCTCCAAAACATTAATTCATAATACATCCCACATACATTCATTTCTCAAAGTCATACACGGCCACCAACATTGCAACTTACACATATTCATATAGTGCACATTACATTTAAAAAAATATAACAACAATAATATACCACTTCCCACTTGCTACTCAACTCACACGACAACTATACCAAATACACACACTTATATATATAATTTACATTCACACATGAACATATATACATTATAAAATATTAATAGTCAGTGACAATAATATCATAAATCAATAAGGAAATTACCTTGACATAATTTGTTACATGAAATTCGGCAGGTGTTACAATTCTCCCCACCTTATAAGAATTTCGTCCTCGAAACTCAAAACAGTTGTGGATACTTAGTTCTCATGTCATCTTCACATTCCCATGTAGCTTCTTCCACTCGGTGATTTCGCCATAAAACCTTGACCAATGGAATTTCTTTATTCCTCAAGGTCTTGATTTTTCGATCAAGTATCTCCACTAGCTTTTCTTCATAACTTAAGTCATCTCATATCTCGATCACTTGTGACTTAATCATGTGCATAGGGTCTGGAACATATTTCTTAAGTATTGAAACGTGAAATACGTTGTGAATTGCTAACATCGCTGACGGCAATCGCAGTTGATACGCTACTTTACCTATCCGCTTCACTATTTCGTAAGGTCCGATGAATCTTGGGTTCAGCTTGCCTTTCCTTCCAAACCTCATAACTCATTTCATCGGTGCAACTTTTAAAAATACAGATTTGCCTACAGCGAATTCTAAGGGTCTTCTTCTTTTATCAACATAACTCTTCTGATAGCTTTGCGTGGTCTCTATTCTTCTTCTTATCAACTTTATCATCTCAAAGGTTTCGTTGACCAAAACAATCTTTTCATCATCGATGCCTTCCATCAACTTCTTTTCACCAACTTTATGCCAACATATAGGTGGCCTACATTTCTGCCCATACAGGGCCTCATAGGGTGCCATTCCAATTATCGCCTGGTAGCTGTTGTTGTAAGTCTGCTAATGATAACACTTTACAACAGTTGATCTTGAAGTCTAGAGTACAGGCCCGAAGCATATCCTCTAAGATCAAGATTTTCCTCTCTGTTTGGCCATCTGTTTGAGGGTGGAAAGCTGTATTGAAATGCAACTTGGTCCCCATCGTAGTCTATACACTTTTCAAGAACTTAGATGTGAACCTACCATCACGGTCTAAGATGATGGACTTAGGGATTCCATGTAGTCGTACAATCTCCTTGACATAGAGTTCTACTAACCATTCCATAGAGTATGTGATCTTGATAGGAATGAAATGCGCCGTCTTCGTCAGTCAATCCACAACAACCGAAATAGCATCATAACCATTCAAAGTCTTGGGCATTTCGGTAATGAAATCCATTGCAATATCCTCCTATTTCCATTCTGGTATCTGGATTGACTGTAAATCACCGCTAGGTCTCTGGTATTCAGCTTTAACTTACTGGCATGTCAAACATTTCTTTACATACATGGCTACATCTCGTTTTATTCCATACCACTAGAAGTTATCCCTTAGATCATTATACATCTTTGTTGCAACTAGATGAATTGAGTATGGAGTGTCATGAATTTTTGTCAAGATTCTTTCCCTTAGGCCATCAACGTTGGGAACACATAAGCGGTCTTTAAGGTACAGAGTTCCATCATCTGTAATACGAAACTCTTTACATTTGCCTTCTTTCATTTCCTGCTTAATCCTTGTGAGGCTTACATCTTCATATTGCTTACTCTGAATCTCATCATATAGTGTTGGGGCAAGAGTGAGTGCTGATATCTGGCCTGCGACAAGTTCCAAACTGAAGTCTAGAATTTCCTTTCATAAAGGCTGAGACATTGCCTGCAATGACATTAATGTAGCCGTTGACTTCCTACTCAGAGCATCAGCCACTCGATTTGCCTTTCCTGGATGATAAAGGATTTCACAATCATAATCCTTCACCAATTCAAGCCATCTTCGTTGTCTCATATTCAGGTCCTTCTAGGTGAAGAAGTACTTTAGGCTTTGATGATCTATGAAGATCTTGCATTGGACCCCATACAAATAATGCCTCCATATTTTTAGGGTGAAAACGACTACTGCCAACTTGAGGTCATGAGTAGGATAGTTCTTTTCATACTCCTTCAGTTGTCTCAACGTGAAAGCAATCACTCTGTCATTCTGCATTAGGACTGCACCAAGGCCCAACTTAGAAGCATCGCTATAAATCACAAATCTGTCATTTCCTTCAGGAATTGCCAATACTGGAGCTATCATTAGCCTCTTCTTTAGTTCTTGGAAACTCTTTTTGCATGCTTCTGTCCATTCAAACTTCTTTTCCTTTCAGGTTAACTTTGTTAGCGGTGCTGAAGTTTTGGAGAAGTCTTCTATGAATATCCGATAATAACCAGCTAGGTCCACAAAGCTCCTTATATCACTTGCGTTCGTCTGTTGTCTCCAGTTGAGAACAGCCTCAACCTTAGCAGGGTCTACCATGATTCCTTCTTTTGATATTACATGCCCTAAGAAGGACACTCTATCAAGCCAGAATTCACACTTGGAGAATTTTGCATATAACTTATGTCTCCTTAATGTCTCTAGCACAATTTTCAAATGCTCCTCGTGTTCCTCCTGATTCTTTGAATAACAAGAATATCATCGATAAACACAATGATAAATTTATCAAGGAAATCCTTGAATACCCAGTTCATCAGATCCATGAAGGTTGCAGGTGCATTTGTTAGACCAAAAGGCATAACCACAAACTTATAGTTACCATACCTCGATCTAAAGGCTATTTTAGGGATGTCTCCTTCTTTAATCTTCAAATGGTGATATCCTGACCATAGGTCAATATTTGAAAACATAGATGCACCCTTTAGCTGATCAAACAAGTCATCGATTTGAGGCAATAGGTATTTGTTCTTGATCGTCACCTTGTTCAGCTCTCCATAGTCGATGCAAAGTCTCATAGTGCCATCCTTCTTTTTGACAAATAAAACTGGGGCTCCCCACGATGAATGACTCATCCTGATGAATCCTTTGTCGAGCAGTTCCTTTAATTACATATGAAGTTCTTTTAACTCTGCTGGGCCCACCCTACAAGGTGCCTTTGAAATCGGTTCTATGCCTAGAGCGAGCTCGATCTCAAATTTGACTTCTCTATTAGGAGGTAGGTTTGATAGATCATCTGGAAACATCTTTGAAAATTCACGTACTACTACCACATCTTCTATTCTTATCTTTTCTTCTTGGCTTTTATCCACAATGTTGGCTAGATAGCCTATGCAACCGCTAGCCAATAACTTCCTTGCTTTCGTGGCGGACAAAAACATACTGGGTTTCTTCTTGGACTCGCCAACATATACGAACTTCTGTTCACCTTCTGGTTGGAAGATCACCTTTTGTTTCTAGCATTCAATGGAAGCATTGTACTTGCTTAGAAAATCCATTCCAAGAATCATATCATAATCGTACATGTTGATCGCGATGAGGTTGATGAAAAGTTCCCTTTCAGAAATCCATAGAGGAACAGTATGCATACAGAGAGTAGATATCATCACTTCCCTTGAGGGTAGTATCATAATGAATCCCTATCTCATAGGTTCTAAACGAACCCCTAACTTCATAGCAAAAGACGACGATACAAAAGAATGTGCAGCACCTGTATCAAAGAGGACATGTGCGTTAATAGAAAGACTTGAGATCTGACCTCTGACCACATTAAAAGCTTTAGCAGCCACCTGTTCTTTTGTCATGGCATAGATGCAGGCATTAGTAGGTGGGCCTTCAAGTCTTCCTTGGTTAATTAACGGCCCTTCTAGGGAGGTTTGCATTTGATGAAGTTGGGCTAGAGGAGCTCTCTGTGGGGCCTGAGCATTAGTTTGTTTGGGGCAGTTCTTGGCAAAATGATCTTCCCATCCACAGATGAAACACCCGTTTGTTCCCATACAACATTCTCTAGGATGTTTCCTTCCACATTTGGTGCATGTTTGAAACTGCCTATAGTTGTTGTTGGGTTGGCTGCCATTATGTCTCTTGTTGCCCTGGCATTGATAGTTTTGAGAATTGCCCTTCCTCTTATTATTCCTCCAATGCTGGCTATTGTTGCTATTATTGTTACTGTTGTTCCGGTGTGGAGGGCGGTTTTGGTTGTTTGCATTACTTGTCGGCTGACCTGACTGAGGCTGGTTTCTTCTAGGCTTTGACAAGTGGAACTCAGCACGTTGGGCCCTTAAAACAACCTGCTCCTGGCTTCTGGGTGGACTTGCCCCATCAACTATTGCATCAATCTCTGGCCTGAGAACTCTGATCAACCTTCTAACCCTTTCATTTTCATTGCTAACCATCCTTGGGCAAAGACAAGCTAATTGATCAAATTTTGCCACTATATCGGTAACTGACATGTCTCCCTGGTATAGGTTCTCAAACTCATCATAGTGCTTCCTGGTAATGTTCATGTGGAAAAACTTCGTGTTGAACTTGTGAACGAAGTCAGCCATGTCATCTCATCAACATTCTGCTCAGTTCAATTCTGTCCCACCAAATCCTAGCCTCTATGGTGAGGCAATACGATACACAGAGAACCTTCTCGTTATCTATAAAGCCCATGAGTCTCAGAGTGGCCTCAATCGTCTTTAGCCAACCTTGAGCGATTAAAGGATCTTTAGAACCTTCAAAGTCCACAGGCTTAACCCTCTTCCATCTGACTAGAAGGGATTCCTAATAGGCCACTCTAGGTTCAACAGCAGGAGCCGGTACTTCCTTAACTTGTGGCTGAGGAGGAGGAGGAGGAGGAGGCATGTCATTGCCTTGTCGTTGTCCATTATGACCATTGGCCCTTAATGCTGCAATCTCTCTTCTTTGTTCCTCTAGTTGTCTTTACAGCTTAGCAATCATCGTCATCAGCCTTTCGTTAGTTTGAGTACGGGTTTGCATTCTTCTATGGCCGTCCATCGTTAATTTCCTAAAAGAGTTAGGAGTTTTAGGAGTAGTCTTCTAATTTATGAGACAGGTTTCCACTACTAGGGCATTAATCATTAAACATCTAAACCTTATTCTTATCATCATACCTACATCTTAACATTTAACTTTAAAACATAACTTTAAAACATACTTACTTGGTGGACTTGGACTGACGTGTGGCGATATGAATTAAAAACAAATTTGCTTAGATACCAAAGCCTGTAACGCCCTCCTTACAGACGTCACAGATGTCGTTACATTCATTTCTTAATACTTTATAAAACATATCATGTTGCAGGTGAGAATGTACTTACCTCTTTAGCTTACTTAACCTTAATCGGAGGTGACGTCAACGCAGTCTCGATGTGCTCGTTCCTTAGTGTGTTCATGCCATACAATCATTTAAAGATACATAAAAATTAATATTTATTTTCATAAGACCATGAAATCATTCAAAATCACTTAACATATTTCAAATTCCATAATACATCAACATACATTCATCTCTCCAAAACATTAATTCATAATACATCCCACATACATTCTTTTCTCAAAGTCATACACGGCCACCAACATTGCAACTTACACATATTCATACAGTGCACATTAAATTTAAAAAAATATAACATCAATAATATACCACTTCCCACTTGCTACTCAACTCACAGGGCAACTATACCAAATACACACACTCATATATATAATTTACATTCACACATGAACATATATACATTATAAAATATTAATAGTCAATGACAATAATATCATAAATCAATAAGGAAATTACTTAGTGTCATCACTAACTTGACATAATCCGTTACATGAAATTCGGTGGGTGTTACAAGTAAGACCTAGTTAATTTAAGCATATAGCATGTCAAACTTGTATTTTTGAAAATACTCTGATTAAAATTTTAAAAATTTCACTATGTATTATTTTTCTAACATGTGGGAACAACACTCTTGTCATGACTTCTCGGTGTTTGGAAGGGGTTATATCCAGTGGGCATGCTTAAGTGAAGTCACTAATCGACTTTGAAAAAGTTAAAAGCAGGTTTTTTTGTTTTCAATTTTAGGAGGTCCTTTGTGGTGTTTTTAAAATTGTTTTTGAAATGCTTTGGACCAAAATTTTAACCATACACATGTTCAAAACCAGATTTATTTTTTGTGTTTTCGAAAATGAGAAAAAAAACTTTTCAAAAAAAAAAACCAAACACCCTCATAAATTACACCTTCTTCACCATTGTCCACTGTTGTATCAATAGATGTTGAAGAAAAACCCTCATATATCCAAAAAGAATAAAGCTTTTGAGAATCGACCAAATGAAAAAAGCTTCAGAAGAAATCGTTTAACAAATTAGGTAAAATTCATCGAAACCTAAACTCATCCAAACATAGAGATATAGAGTCAACAATTATTCAGACTGTTAAGATAGATACCCTCAAAGCATGTGATATTTTGTAAAGGATATATTTATAAATAAATAAAGTGAATTTTTCATCATGTGTACATTTATGTATTATTGAATACTTTATGAATATCATTAGAATTTCATAATTATCTATATAACTTTAAATATTGTATATAAATGTTATATATAAGAAGATAATATTTAAAGGTGATAATTAAAATAATCAGTAAGATATAATTACCTATTATAATTCACTATTCACTTAAAGCATAGATCTTTAATTGAGTGTTACTAGTATATGTCATTTCCATTAAAAATAGAACTCGGTCTTATCCGAACCATTAATGTAATGAGCCATTAAATGAGTGCACTGTATATAATGAGATTACATAGGACTAGGATGATGTAATATGTACGACTAAATAATTTCTGTTAAAATATAGCAAGTTTTAGGCACATTGACAGATGGTTATATGTAAGATGATCTTAATCCTGAGTTATTAGCAGACTCCTATTTATAGAATTATGTCTTTTGATTTACTATTCTAATCATATTCCTTGTATTTTGGAGACATAATGAAATAAGTAGTTTGGAATATTAATATTACAAGATAGAATATATTCCTTCTTTAATGAGAAGCAGATAAATAATTCTCTTAAGTAATGATTTAGGTCTTAAATAATAAGAGCGCTCAATTTGTGATTAAGTTCATGAATATATTATTCATTATAGAATCAAGGGCACTCAAGGATAGAGATGTAATTAGAGAGGTTAACGAAGTTTACATAGCTCTAATTGTAAATTATTTTTAGAGGGTCAATTTATATACAATGATTATATCAATGGACGATTTAATTCTTTGAATTAATTATATTTTTTATTTCAAATGTGAAATTTCAAGTTTTTAGAGTAGTAACGTTGGAATTAATAAAATTGATAAATTAATTAAGTTGTTAATTAATTATTAAATTTATCGGTGCTTGAAATTATAAGTCCATAGTTCCCTGTGCTATCTCCGTGAATTATTTGAACTTATGGGCAACTTTCCATAAACCCTAGATTTCCGCACGTCCATTCAAGTAACCGGAGACTAGGCGTGAAAGACCTAAGATGTTAAAGAGTTGAAGTTATTATACCCAATCGCTTTAAAAGGTATGTTATTTACTTCTATGTATATAGTAAATTGTATATTAATTAATATAGTTATAGCATATGACTAAAATTTTTATGAAAATTTTTGTCATATACGATTCTACCGTTTCCTCTATTTTCATTATTTTCAGTTTAAAACCAACAATTGGTATCAAAGCTGGCTATAGCGTATGTTAATTAATATATGATTATGAGATAATCTAACCAATATATAAATTTAGGAGCGGACAATATACATATGATGTATTTTTATGTGATTGTTTAAATTTATATTCATATGATTAATGTATTGATAATAAGTTGGGTTGTTAATTATATGGTCTCTTGAATCCTATGATTCATTTTTTTTATTTTTGGTGATTGGATGAATTTGTAATTAAATGGAAATTATTTTGTAAATTTTTTTCATTATTGTAATGGAAAATTGAAGACCCGCGGCAAAATTTTGAAGACTTTGAAGAATGCATTAAATATTAAAAAAAATACAGAAACAACATGAATATGATTCACGTCTTTCTGTGATTGATCATGGTGATGAAAGTGTTGGTGCTACAGATAAAGGTAGGATATTTGTTTGTTGTGTGCCAATTAAGGGCTGTGACAATTGATGCAAAGAGGCCAAGCCCAAGGCCCATGAGATGGCTTCTAATAGCGTATGACATCATCCTCCACATGTGGCCGAAAAAAGCTACTGGCTATTTTTTTGATGCATGCTACCGAGGCAGGTCATTACGGCATTGCAGACTAGGGCAACAGATCTTCCGTAGCCCCTGCAATCCAATGGGTTTTCCAAACCTAATGGGATTAGGTCTCGTATTCCACCGATGAGTCCTCCAATACCCGAAGAAGATCCGAATCAAGATTGAAGACCATGAATAATTGTTAGATTAAGAATTAATTAAATTAATTCATTTATTCAAGTAGGCTGTAATTTTAATTATTAGTGAAACTCGATCAAATCTTATTTTAATTACTGATTGCTTATTATTTTATATTATATTTGATCATGTTTACAATACGTCCATGTATGTAACATGCCATATAGCATAGATTAGTATTTACTCAATTCATTGTCACATGTCAAGCGTACATACGCATTCGTACATTATATTAAAAGTGTTTTGTCTATAATGTTAGTGAATTAAATTGTTTAATTATACTAAAAATTTATAAAGCATGAGATGTTATACAAATTAATAAAATGCATACCTATAACAAAATATTTGGTGGGAAGGGATTGTATGACAATACGACCCACTAGTCTCTATCATCAGAACAACACCGTGAGGTTCAAATGATACCTCAAGATGTAATTAATTGTGCCTTTCCTACAGAGGGTGTCCATTTGGGTCGATGCAAGGTTATTCTTCCTAGTGTTTGGATTTCAAGGTATACCTCTAATTTGACCAACCCTACAGCAGCTTTTGAGGGTTAAGTCTTTGGAATTAAATATAATGGGTTACACTCATAAAGATGTAATTAGATATGTTAATTGCTTCTTGACCAAAATAACGATACACTAATGTTGAAAATATGAAATATTTTGAATAACATTTATTAATTGAGAGTGTCTCGTTTTGATTTGCAAATGATCTGACCCACCCTATGGTGGTAAATCATTTGTGGTTAATCAAATAATTGTTGGCTAGATTAGTAAACATATTTTATGTACTTTTCATGTGCATTCATACATCATATTTACTATACCTAAAACATATTTATTTTCTTATGATATTCATGCACGCAAATCAAATGTTTATTTATTTATTTTTTAGCAATATGTCTAATCCTATTGTGAGCAACTTGTTGGAAAATGGTATGCAATAATTTAAAAATTTTAAATCAGAGTATTTTTCAAAACACAAGTTTGACATGCTAAATACATGTATTGATGATAGATCTTACAAACCTCTTTTGTATTCTAAAAGTAGCAAGAATCCGTGAAGAGAAGAACGTTCCAAAAGAGCCTCAACTAACTAGTCTTCTTTGCTATTTTCTGTCCAGGATTAGAGTATGTCTGGTCACATGTTGTTTAGCTTTTCCTTTGGTGACTCTTGTTCTAACCACTTGAGAAAACCTAGAGCTGAGTTTCTTGATATTGAACAATAGTTCTCAGGGAGTTTCAAAGTTTCTCTTACTAAAGTACTCAATCTATGCTTCTCAAAAATGATATGAATAATAAAGAAAATTCACCCTTATTTATAGTGGTCGAATTTGGGATTAAGCGTTATTAGATTAGGCCTCAAAATTTGAGTCTAAATCAACTTCTAATGAAAAACGTGTCAAAAGCATGTATATTAATTATTGCATGTTTGGCAAGCCGATTTGGGAGATCAGCCTACCGAACTTACTCCATTGGCCTACCAAACTTTCCAATCGGCCTACCGACTGTACAATAATATGGAATCCTCACAATCTCTTATTTTCACTGAGAAATTTTAGATAAAGCCTCAGTTTTAATCCAAATAACCTAATAGAGAAGTTATCTGATTAAAAGAGTCCTATGCGATAATCTCATAGTAAATAAAATATTGTCCAAATAATTCAATATATAAGAAAAACATGCCATATCATTATAGGATTATTATGAGTTAGCAAAGGGGACCCGATGGGAATATATATATATTAAGCTCCTATAATTATAAAATAACATATTGTAGGTATATATTTTATAATTATCAACTCTAAGTTACACTATTAAAAGCTTAGAGCTGCACTTTCTAACTATATAAAATTGCAAAGCTCCAACAAGCTAACCGTCTATGACATATCATAATGTGTCACATCCTCATAGGATATTCATAATCAGCTTAAGGATAAATTTTGTTTTACCTTCTTGATTATTTTTATCACATGTTCTATTATCACACCATTGGAATACTTACCATGCATAAATAGTATGCATTCGATTACATTTATGTATTCAAATGTTTGAGCACTCTAGCTTTCCAATTACAAAATAATGCATATAAGATAACATCATTAACTCTACAAAAAAACTATAGATTCTGTATCTATGAATAACAAGTCCATTGAATCAAGAGTAATGTCTCTAACGTACTAGTATGCATACCATCATTGAATGAGGATGTCACCCTTTTGTACATCAAAAAGACAAAGGTCAAGAATATGGGCCTATTAGTCATTTCAAGAATGTCTAAAGTGAATTCATTTGAACAAACATAATTATTAACTAAATCAATTCATTTTTTTGTCTTGATCAAATACATCGTCACATATGACAATGTATCAATGTTTCTACTCGTGGTGTCCTACACCAATGACCAAGACAAGCCATCTCCCATTAGGGATGTAGCCAACATAATAATCTTAGCATAAATAAAATGCCCAACTTTATTCCCTCGATTGCGGATCTTATGACCAATACTCTTAGACTTTTGTTTATTTATCATACATTTAACATAAATAAACATAAAGTTGACAACAATTGGTATATGAATTAGAAATAAACCCTTTATCAATCAAATGTCTCTAAAAACTAATTACAACACTTTACTCCTTAGAGCATTATGTCTAACAATTTTCCATTTGCATTAAGTGAGTAAATATGACATATCTTGCATCTCCATAGCCTCTACATGCTTCTTGAAAACTCTTGTAGTTAGTATCTTCATGAAAGGATCAGCTATATTGTTCTTAGATGGAATGTTGCATACTGCAACATGCCTAGCCTCAACGAAGTCCTTTATCACATGATACTTTTGTTGGAAAACGAGTACGTAGAGGAATTTTAAAATTTTTAAAATCAAAGTATTTTCCAAAACACAAGTTTAAGATCCTATATACATAAATTAATAAGATCATACTAGCCTTTGTACATGAAAGAGCTCTTGCAATCAATGAAGGGAAGAATGTTCTAGAAGAGCCTTAATCAACTGTCTTCTTTGCTATTCTCTATCCACGATTGGAGTGTGAGTGGGCACATGTCGTTCAGTTCTTCCCTAGTGACTCTCCTTCCTACCAATTAAGAAGACCTAGAGCAAAAGTTAGTGATTGTGAACAAAAGCTCTCAGAGAGTTTCAAAGTATCTAACACCAGAGTACTCACTCTTAACTTCTCAATTGATCTAAGTAACTGAGAAAACTCACTCTCTATTTATAGGGGTTGGCCCCAAGGTTGGTCATTATTAGATAAGACCTCAAAAATTAGAATCTGGATCAGCTTCTAATAAAATCGCATAAAAAATACGTGATCAAATTATTGTTAGATCGGTAGGCCAAGCTAACGGATTAGCCTATCGAACTTATTCTATCGGCAAGCTGAACTAATCGATCGGCCTGTTAAAGTTATGATAATATGATTCTTGAGAATCTTTTATTTTCCACCCAAGATTCTTTGGATAGAGCCTCAATTTAAATTCAAATAACCCAATAGAAAAGTTATCTAATTAAAACAGTCATATCTAAATAATCTCAAGGAAAATAAATATTCCTAATAATTCAACAAGTTTATCTTGAATTAATTTACAAAATTAATTTAACCGATAAACAGGCATAAATTATCTGATCCTATCGAATTTCAACCAATCAAATAATTTAACATATGTCACCAATTTATTAGAAAAGCACGCTATATCGTTACAGGATTTATTATGAGCTAGCAAATAGTACCTGATGGACCTATATAGTTCAAGCTTTGATAATTATAAAATATAATATCCCAAATACACATTTTGTAATTATCAACTCTAACGCTACTCTACTAAATGCTTAGAGCTGCACTCTCAACTATATAAAATTACAAAGCTCTAAATTAGCTAAGTGTTCATGATATATCATAATGTGTTGTATCTCTATAGCATATTCATAATCAGCTTAAGGATAAATTCTGTCTTATGTTTTGTTATCTAACTGTTAAAAAACTTACCATCCAAGGATAATGTACCATTCGGTGACACCTATGTATCTAAATGGTTGAGTGCTCTAATTTTCCAAATACAAGATAATGCATATAAGAGAATATCACTTACTCCACCATTGCAGCTATGGATTCCATATCTATGAATAACAGGTCTACACTATCAAGAGTCCTGTCTCCAATATACTTGTATACACACCATCACTAAGCTAGGATGTCACCCTTTGGTATATCGAGAGACATATGACAAGATAGCAACCCTTTAGTCATTTCAAGATTAAGAAACAATACATATGATTTTTAAAGTGAATTAATTTGCACTAATGAAATTGTTAATCCAAATGAATTTCATTTTATATCCTAATCTAATATATCGTCACCTATGACAATGCATCAATGTTTTGACTTGCAGAGTCTAACTCCAATGGCCAAGACAAGTGATCTCCCATTAGGGATGTAGACAACATAATATTCTTGACTTGAATAAAGTGTCCAACTTTGTTCCCTCAATTGTGGATCTTATGATTTAGATCATCAACTTTAGAATCATGTCTTTTGTATAATCTGTCCATCATATGCCTGAATCTTAAAGGTTTAGACCGATAGTCTTAGACTTCTGTTTGTTTTTCATACATTGATAGTCTCAGACTTTTGTTGTTTTTCATACATTCAACTAATATGAACGTAAAGAGGACAATATTTGGTATATGATTAATAAATAAATTCTTTATTGATAAAATGTCTCCAAAAATATATTAGAACATTTTACTCCTTAGGGTATACATGTCTAACAACCTCCCATTTGTACTAAGTGAGTGAATACGACATATCATGCATCCCTATAGCTCCTACATGCCTCTCAAAAACTCTCGTAGTTAGTCTCTTTTTGAATGTATTAGCTAAATTGTCCTCAGATGCAATTGGCATATAGCAACATGCTTGACCTCAACGAAGTCTTTTATCACATGATACCTTCGATGAGTAAGCATACCCTTCTTGTGAAATCTTGGTTCCTTAGCATTAGCCATTGTTACAGTGTTATCACAATACAATGATACCACCTTATTCATGCCACGAACTACCTCAAGATTCCTAGGGAACTTGTGGGGACACACTGCTTCTTTCGAAGCATTACTAGCTGCCACATACTCGGCTTCTATCGTTAAATCCAAATGTGTAATCTTGCTTAACACTTCTTGAAACAATGGTACCACTGCCCAAAGTAAACACAAATCCAAAAGTAATCCAAAAGTCGATCTCCTCAAATCTGGACAGGATTGAAAATTTGAGTTAGTATATCCTAGAGGTGTTAAATCCTCACCCGAATGCACAAGCATATACACTTGAGTCTTTCTTAGGTGCTTGAAAAAATGCTTGATTGCAACCTAGTGGTTTAGTCCTGGATTCTACTGAAACCAATTTATTATCCCAACCACATAACTAATATATGGTCGTGTGCAAAGCATGGCATACATGAGACTATTGACTGCCAAAGCATGGACCACCTTTTTCATGTATTCTCTTTCCTCATCAGACTTTGGTGAGTCTTTCTTAGAAAGAGTAATTCCAGACTTAGATGGTTACTTACCTTTCTTGGAATACTACATTGTGAACCTCTTGAGAATTTTATCTATGTAAGCCGCTTGGGATAAAGCTATTATGCTGCTCTTTTTATCCTGAAAGATCTGGATATCGAGAACATAATTAGCTTCACCCAAGTCTTACATGTCAAACTACTTGGTCAACCATAATTTGACCGATGACATTGCCCTAGTGTCATTGCCAATTAGTAGAATGTCATTGCCAATTAGCAGAATGTTATCTACATAGAGTAGTAGAAAAACTACCGTTCAATCCTTAATGTGTTTTTGAACACATGGTTTGTTCTCATTTTGTTCGAAGCCATGAGTCTTGATCACCTGATCAAATCTTATGTTCCAAGAATGGAAAGCTTGCTTAAGTCCATAAATTAACTTTAGTAGCTTACAAACTTTACCCCCTAACACTCAACCTTGAACCCGTTTGGCTATGCCATATATATGGACTTATCACGATTGTCATTTAGAAAAGCTATCTTGACATTCATCTGCCAAATCTCATAGTCAAGAGCGGCAGCTATGGATAAGAGAATGTAGAGGGACTTAAGCATGGCTACAAGTAAAAAAGATTCCTCATAATCGATTCCTTTCTTTTATATGTATCTCTTAGATACCAGTCTAACCTTATAGGTTTTGACATTCCCATATGCTCCTCTCTTTCTCTTGTAGATCCACTTACACCTTATGGGTTTTACCCCTTCTAGAAAATCTATAAGTTCCTAGACCCGATTAGTCTTCGTACACTTTATCTTAGTGTTCAAGGCTTTTGTCCAGAGTTTTGAATAAACATCCTTCATAGTGTCTTCGTAAGTGTAAGAATCCCAATTATGTTCATCTAGTTCAGCCAAAACAGCCTCATTATTGAACATATACCCGTCGCATTGACGCCCGATCCTCCCATTATGTCGAAGCCCCTTAGGTTGTTGTTCGGTTGGTTTTTCTACATTGATTGGTTTGGTTTCTACCGGAACCCCTAGAGTGATCGAATCACTCCTTAATTCCTCGAGTACGACTTTATTTCGAGGCTTAAAGTCGTTCATATAACTTTCCTCAAGGAAAGTTGCATCTGTAGAAACCATGACTTTATTTTCCTTTGGGCTATAGAAATAACGCCTTTTAGTTCCTTTTGGATATCCTATAAGTACACAAAATTTTAAACGTGCTTCCAACATATTTGCTTCCTTATACAAGACATGAGCTGAATATCTCCATATGCTAATATGGTTTAAGGATGTCTTTTTTCCTATCCATAACTCGTGAGGAGTTTTAGGAACTAATTTTGAAGGCATATTGGTCAAAAGATAACATGCGGTTTGTAGTGCATATCCCTAAAATGATAAAAGCAATGATGAATAACTTATCATGGACCTGACCATGTCCAACAAAGTCCTATTCCTTCTCTTAGCTTTGCCATTCTGCTACGAATTGCCCATCGTAGTCAAAGGGGATAAAATCCTATTCCTTAATAAGTGTTCCAAGAATTTATTGGAGTTATTCACCACCTCAATCGGATTTAAGTTCCTTTATAGGTTTACTTAATTACTTTTTTGCTTCAACTCGAAACTCCTTGAACTTGTCAAAAGTTTCACTTTTATGATGCATTAGGTGGACATACTCATTTCTTGAGTAATCGTCAATAAAAGTGATGAAGTACTTATACCCTCCTCATGTCTAGATATTCATGGGACCACAAACATTACTATACACAAGTGCTAGAACCCCTTTGGGCCTATTGCCCTTAGACCCGAATGATCTTTTGGTCATTTTGCCCACCAAACAAGATTCATATTGTGGTCTAGATTCTACCTGTAAGTGACTTAAAGGTCCATCCCTTACTAACCTTTGCATCCTATTTTAGCTAAATTGACCTAATCGCAAATGCCAAAGATAGGTCTTATTAGAGTGAAAAGTCTTAAATCTTTTAGAGTTATTACTATTAACCTCAGTGTTAAGCAGTAAGTCCATCTTAGGTTTGATAAAATATATATTGTTTTGTATCCATCCATCATAGATAAAATATTTATTTTTACAAATCACCACTTTATTATCAAAATAAACTAAATAAGAATCTTCAAATAAACAAGCTATAGATATTAAATTCCTTTTAAGTTTAAAAACATAAAAACAATCTCGCAAAACTAAGATCCTATAATTATCAAAGTAAAGATGGACATCTCCCACTGCTTCACCTAACACCAAGGATCCATCGCCCATCTAAAGCGTGAAGTCTTCATGTAGTAGACTTCTTGTTTCTTTGAACTCCTACAAATAAACACGAACATTGTTAGTTGCTCCAAAATCTATGACATAAGTGTCACTTGATTCCTCCACTAAACATGTTTTAATAACTAGAAGATCACATCTACCTCCTTGGGAAAGAAAGTCCTTACAATTCTTCTTGATGTGCTTGGCCTTCCTACTAAAAAAGCACTTGAGCTTCTTTGGGTTCTTCTTTTTCTTCTTCTTATTCTTGCCATTTGCAAGAATAGAAGACTTCCCATTCTTAGCCTTCTACTTCCTTCCATTGCCAAGGTTACGATTAGAACCGGATGTAGCTACCAAGTTAGCCTCGCCACTCGCAGGAGTTTCCTTGATAAGATTTTCAAACTCCTATAACTGCTTCATCAGCTCCATTAAGGTCACATCTTGCCTATTGCATAAATTGTATGAAGCTCTAAATAGGATGAACTCCTTTGATAGAGTCTCAAAAACTATAGTCATCTATGACTCAGCATCGATATCAGCTCCATGGGTTTGAGCCTCAGGAGGTAACCTATGACTAATATCATATGCTCCTTCACAAGAATCCCCAGTCTTTATTTGTAGTTTAAAAGTTTTCGAAGTGCCCCTTGTCGTTTTGTTATGGATTGGCCTCCAAACATAACTTTAAGATTATCCATGATCTACTTGGCAGTCTCATAATGTCCATTTTTAGCCTACAACATGTTATTCATGCTAGCCATAACATAGCAACGGGCCTGATTGTTGGCATCTTTTTAGCAATCACACACTTAGATTTACTCATTAGTGGATTCCCCAATCAGTTCGGGAGGATAGGGTGTTGTGGAAAAAAATATTAGTTTCTCAAAGGCTAGGATGATATTCAGATTCCTATTCCAATCATTATAATTTTCACCAGTTAATTGATTTTTATCGAGTACCAAAGATAAAGCATTTTACACATTTTAATCTATAATAAAGATCATATACCAAATATAAGCAAACATTCCATACTAGTTTAGTAAGACAACACAATTAAGTAAACAAAAAATTGTGTTTATGTGCCAAAACCTTGAATATATTACAACCTTACAATGATAATTCCTAACACAAAATTCATCAAGCCACCCAGGGAAGACACACCAAATTCAATTAGGAACATGGATCCCCTCTAATTAATATATGCCATCTAGGACCCGTTTGATCAAGCATACATTAATAATTGTTTTCTTTGGCCATTAATTTTATTAATAAAGCCCCTAAGGGAGGCTAATAATAAAATTAACTCGAGTGTATAACCATCGTTTTAACTATTTTATCTATGATCTATAATCGCCATGTAACGCCCCTATGTGGGCGTTAGCAGTATTGAATAAATAAAAATAAACTTAGATTCAATATTATTTAAATCCATTAAATAGTGCCTATGGGTCTTTAAACAAAAATAAAAATAAAAATAGACATTTAAAATACAAACCATAGTTTTTAGTATAGCACCAAATATTTAAAATACATTCATCATCACTATAGTACAATTCTCAAATAACTTAACATAACCATCACAAAAGAAATACGAATCTTACATAATTTAGATGAGTTACAATTAAACAAAGATCTTCCAACACGAAATCAACAGTATTGTTGCCTATTCCTCATTAGATAAGTTGCACTGAGTTTTACCTGAGAGATGTAAATATGATAGGAATGAGCATCGACATGCCCAGTAGGGAAAATCATTACTCACCTTAAGGTTTATTCATTACCACATTAAAACTGCATGGTTAGTTAATTGACATCATATACCAGATTATGAGGTTTATTATGATCATATCTCGTAGATATCATAGTTAACCATTACCAAGTTTCACACTTATACATATATACAAATATTACAATTCATCATTATTCCTAGGTATCCACACTAAATAAAGTAACACTCCACTTATCGAAACCCAAATGGGCGTGCTTGGCCACCCTCTAAACATTCCGAGGGTATTGCAGTAAGGGGACATCAAGCCCTGAGTCCTCACCAAGTCCATTAATGTACAGTGTGTTCTGGGACTTTCGACCCAAAGGAGCGTCATCACCTCCCCCTATTTTACCTTTTAGGGTATTCATGCCCAAGGACGTAACTACTGCCCACTTCACGTCTCACCATTTCTCAATGTTCAGTCATTATTTATAGAGTCAAATTTCCTAACCATGCTTCCCAATTATAACAACATATGTTAATTCATTATGTTCCTCGCTAATTAATATAGGGCGAGTTCATGTCATAGTTTCATATGTGATTCTTATATAGTAGTAGTTCAACATAGATACATATATCTTGTGGTAAAACAATCAATTTTAATTCCATAAAAACCTCACAAAAGATGAGTAATAGAATCTCTACCTTCTAAGCTTCTCAACAATCTTTTAATCTCGAAAATTTAATTAACGTAAGCTCTACACACGCTTGATCCTAAGGTGTGCATAAGGACAATTAAAACTAAAGCATAACATATAACCACATCTATAAATGAATTAAGTGTAAATATATATATTTTAGTCTCTAATAAGATTCATAAATCATTTAGGATGGTTTTTGAAAGGTTGCAAGACATTCAGGGATTAGAAGGTGAGCAAAGTTGGGTTCACTATCTACAATTAGCACATGGGTTATTGGGTGGTTTACTTATAGTAGACGGATGATAGACTGCCACTAGTAGGTTTACTAATTTTCAACCCGAGAATTGAAAAATTCATAGAAAATAAAATGTAACTCCGATTTAGGCTCATGATAGCTCGTTGGAAAGCTTAGAATGTCTACTTTTAAAATATGTAAACCAATTTACAAAATTCATTTTTATCTAATCCCAAAATTTCAAGAAAGTGCTACTACCCATAGAGATAATACAAGGTTTATGGAATGTTAAGTTTTTCTTAAACCCAAAACATATTATTTTTATTCAAAATTCTAAAACCATTATAAAATAGGCAGCATGCATTATATAATCATAATAAATATATTCTCATGAGGTTTATTCCAAAATCATCATCAAACCATATCTCTAGCCTTTCTTGCAAATAATGAGGAAAGCATTAAATATAGAGAAAATACATACTAAAACTAAGTTTGAATTAAAGAAAACCTACCTCAAAACTCCTTTGAAAAACACCAAAGTTCAAGTTAAAAATCAAGCTTAATTGACTCCAAAGCGGCTTCAAATATGGCTGGGAATTATAGTTACTTGGCTACAAAGAGAGCTTTATGCCTTGTGTCTTTAGTTAGAAATTGAAGTGAGAAAGGAGAGAATGAGAAACTAGAGAAGAAAGTGGTGATAGTTGAATAAATAGGCATCAAAATAATTGAGGAGCGAGAGATAATTGTATGTTTCTTTGATAAACTAGGGCCCAAGTTCAAGATGTTCTTCCATTTCAACATAATGGAGATCTACAAGGCCTACCATACAAAGCCTCATATGGAGCCATTCTAATACTCTCCTGGTAACTGTTGTTGTATGCGAACTCAACATATGGTAGCTGTGTAGCCCAATTGGTTCCAAAGTCTGGTACACAAGCTCGAAGCATATCCTTGAGAATTTAAATGACACGTTCAGATTGTCCATTTGTTTGAGGATGAAAGGCCGTACTGAATTCAGTTGTGTTCCCAAAGCTTTCTGCAATCCTCTCCAAAACTTTGATGTAAAACGTGTATCCCTATCAGAGACTATTGACATGGGTACACCATGCAATGTCACTATCTTCTTCACATACAATTGGCATAATTTTGAGACACTATAACTAGTTTTGATTGGGATGAAGTAGGCTGTCTTAGTTAAACGATCTACAATTATGCAAACGGCATCATGCCCCACTTGAGTCTTAGGAAATCCGATATCAAAGTCCATTGTCACATGATCCCACTTCCATTCTGGAATAGGTAGACTCCTCAACTCACCTCCAGGCTTTTGATGTTCTACTTTAACCTGTTGACACGTTATGCACTTAGAGACAAGGTTGCTACGTCTCGCTTCATTCCTCGACACCAGTATTGTCGTTTCAGGTCCATATACATTTTAGTGCTTCCAGGATGAATAGCAAACTTTGAATGGTGTGCCTCATCTAGCACCGCTTGCCGGAGATAGGGATCCTCTGGAACAACTAACCTCCCTTTGTAAAGTAAGAATCCTTCTAGCTTAATCTGTCATCCATCCAGTTATTCACCATTTTGTATTTGTTCCCAAACCATACGTAATCCTTCATCATACCATTGTCATCGTCTAGATTAACGTAGGAGTTGCTATCACATTGAATAGGAAAGCTCTTTTGTCCTCTTCATAATATTGTAAGTTGAAGTCGGCGATGGTGATGACTTGTCTCCAATCTTCCAATGCTAGACTAGCTATAATTCCGTTGTTCTTACGACTTAGAGCATCTGCCACTACGTTTGCTTTTCCAGGATGGTATTGGATATTAAAGTCGTAATCCACCATATACTCAATCCATCTTCATTGCCTTAGGTTGAGGTCCTTTTGAGTACATAAATATTTCAGACTTTAATGATCCGTATAAAGCTTAAACTTTGCGCCATATAGATAACATCTCCAAATCTTGAGTGCAAAAACCACAACAGCTAACTCAAGATCATGTGTGGGGTAGTTCCTCTCATGGGGTTTCAACTGGTGTGAGGCATAGGCAACTACTTGTCCATGCTGCATTAGCACGCAACCCAAACTGTTTCTTGAGGCATCAGTGTATACTGTGTAAGGCTCTTTGTTGTTGGGTATGATCAACACAGGTGCACTAGTGAGTCTTCGCTTCAATTCCTCGAATGCTTCTTCACATTTATCGTCTCACACAAACTTGACATTCTTTCTTGTGAGTCTTGTCAATGGAGAAGCAATCTTTGAAAAATTCTCTACGAAGCGTCGATAGTATCTAGCTAATCCGAGCAAACTTTGGATCTCTAACACGTTCTTCAGTTATTCCCAATTTAGCACCGCTTCAATCTTGAATGGGTCCATTGAGATGCCTTCTTCAGAGACAACGTGTCCAAGGAACTTGACCTTTGTCATCTAGAAGTCACATTTCTCTCTCTTTGCATAGAGATCGTGTTCTCTCAACTTTTGTAGAGCAATCCTCAAATGCTCAGCATGTTCTTCTTCAATTTTGGAATAGATCAAGATATCATCTATGAAGACAATGATAAATTGATCTAAGTACGGTCGGAAGACATGGTTCATCATGTCCATGAAAGCTGCTGGTGCATTGGTTAACCTGAAAGGCATGACAAGAAACTCAAAGTGACCGTAGCGAGTCTGAAAAGTCGTCTTTGGAATGTCCTCCTCCCTTATCTTCAGTTGGTGATATCCAGATCGTAAGTCAATCTTTGAGAAGTAGCGAGATCCTCCTAACTGATCGAACAACTCGTCAATTTGAGGTAGTGGGTATTTGTTCTTGATAGTCAGTCGATTAAGCTGGCGATAATCGACATAGAGCCTCAACGATTTGTCATGTTTCTTCACAAAAAGCACTAGAGCTACCCAAGGTGATGTACTCGGTCGAATAAATCCTTGTTCCAGTAATTCATCTAATTGCTTCCTTAATTCCACCTTCTCAGCAGGTGCCATTCGATATGGAGTAATGAAAACGGGCGTCGTTCTTAGGATTAAGTCAATGACAAACTCAATTTCTCTGTCAGGTGGAAGTCCTCACAATTCATTTGGAAAAACATCTAGAAATTTGTCCACCATAGGAGTGTGAGAGGATGGGTCGCTCCTCTTTGGTTCTCCCTTCAAAGCAAATATTGTCCCCAGATTGGTGAAATTCCTTCGTCCTCCAATACAAGCCTTAAGCACTGGGGCTATTGTCACTGTTCCTATCTTTACTTAAAATTCGATGACTTGTCCATTCTTGATGAACAAAGAGACACGTTTCCTATGGCAATCTACTATTGCCTAATATTTGGCTAACCAATCCATTCCTAGGATTACATCAAACTCTGTCATAGTTATTACGTATAGATTAGCTAATAGTTTATGTTCTCCTATAACAAGACACACTGATTTACAAATTATGGATACTTCAGTTATCTCGCCCATTGGTGTTCTAAGGGTTAGTGGCAAACTACATGTTTCTGTTTCTAGTTGTAGTACGGAAGCAAATAACATCGATATAAATGAATGAGTGGCACCAGTATCAAATAATACATGAGCCCAAGAATGAGACACGTGAATCATACCATCTACAACAGAGTGATTAGCCTACTTTGCTTGTCCAGCTATAGCCGTAATTGCATAAGCTTGTGCTGTTGCTTTCCCCTTATCACTCTTTCCTCGGTTTCCTTGGCTACTACTAGTTTTATTATTATTTCTTCCAGGAAAATGTGGTCCTAGATTCACTGAACCTTGTGGAGTCAGTTGAAAATTCTGATTGGCATAGAAATTTGAGCCTTGTGGCCATTGTTCGTAGTTGTACTAGGGTTGGAACCCTCGAGATTGAGTTACTGAGACTTGGGAAGCTGGAATGTTTTGCTGAGGTGCTCCCCGGTTTTGACTCCCTCCCTAAGCAGTGGAGCCAAAATGACTTCCTTGTGGCCTTGGTGCAAGGAACGATTGTGCAGGGCGGTTAGGACAGGTCCTCCTCAGATGTCCCACTTGTCCACAGTTATGACAAGTATATGGTTGAAAACGACCACTATCAGAAGATCCACCACCAATAGTCACTCCACTATGCTGAGTGACCTGTGCTTGTGACTTCTTCTTCTTGTCTATCTTCCTTTGACGCTCATCTGAACCCTTATACTCTCCATAGGATTTATTTAGTTCTATCTCTGCCCGTTGTGCCGTGGCTACAAGCTCAAGAAAGTCTGTAGATGGGACAACAGCTATCATTTGTCTGATTTTCGATCTCAAGTTATTTTTAAATTTTTGGCACCTCGGCTTTGGATCCGATATAACTCTGGGATTGTAGCGAGACAATTCTATGAATCGAGCATGGTATTCAACAACCATAGTATCTCCCTGCACTAGGTTTTTGAATTCTCGCATCATTGCTTGCCTATGGCTCTGAGGAATATAAGTGTAACACCCTGAAGTTAATTAAGTATAATTAGAATGCTAAATGGTGGGTTAGTGTGCCATGATGAGTGTTTTGAACTTAATTTGATTATTTTGTGAAAATTAAGAAAAACTTATGTTATTTTACTCTTTTAATGATTTTTAATTATTCTAAATTGTTTTTAATTGTTAATTTAATTTTCAATGAAGCAATTTGATTTTGAAAACAGTGTGTTGCTGCACACAGTTTTGTAAAACTGCTTTTTCTTTTTCTCTATTTATTTTCTTTCTCTCTCTTTTCCTCTCATTTTCTCACGCTCGTCTCTCTCTCCTCTCAC
>CAMOHE010053732.1:52102-64227 GCA_946598075.1 Artocarpus hirsutus
TAGTCCGCCATCTAATTACATAAAAAACCTAGATACATGTTCTAACCTCTAAGGAACCATAACCGGTATAAATTAATTAATTAATAATTAATTAATTAATGATTTAATCAACCATAATTAATTAATATAAATTCACCACATAATCCATGACAACATATAATATTATATAGAAACGTAGAGTGCCAACTCTCTATAAAATTAAATTCAAGCATAGGAGAGATTAAGATCATATAATTTATACGTATAGCATGATCACAAACTCGTAAATTTATGTAAAAACCATGGCTCTGATACCAATTGTTGGAAAAATAATACACAGTGAAATTTTAAAAAATTTAAATCAGAGTATTTTCTAACACACAAGTTTGACATGCTATATGTATAAATTAACCTGATCTTACTGACCTTGTATATGCCGAAAAGCTCCCGAAATCTGTGTAGAGAAGTAACGTTCTAGAAGAGCCTCAACCAACTAGTCTTCTTTACTATTCTCTATCCACGATCGAAGTGAGTGTGGGCTCACACGTATAGCTCTTTCTCAAGGTGACTCTCCTTCCAACCAATTGAGAGAACCCAAAGCTATTGTTCGTGATTTGTGAATAAGAGCTCTCAGGGAGTTTCAGATTCTCACCAGTAGAGTATCACTCTTAATCTCTCAATCGATATGAATAAATCATTAGACTTACTCCCTATTTATAACGGTTGGGTCTAGGGTCATTCCTTATCAGATAAGGTCTCAAAAATTCAAAACGAAATCAAATTCGGATCAATATCGAATAAGATACGCGTAAAAACGCGTGAAAACATGCGATTTTTAATTCGCGCTTAGGCAGGCCGAACTTTTTCATAGGCAGGCTGAACTTGCTTGATCGGCAGGCCGAACTTTAGGATCGGCATGCCGAACTGTCGAAATAAAAATCATACGAATCTTTTATTTTCCACCCGAGATTCTATAGGATAAAGCCTTAGTTTTAATTCAAATAACCCAATAGAGAAGTTACCTAATTAAAACAACTTTATCTAGATAATCTCTAAGAAAATAAATAGATTCCTAATAATTCTACAAGTTTATCTTGATTTAATTTATCCAAAATTAAATCAACTGATAAATAGACAAGAATTATCTTACCCTAATAATTCAACAAGTTTATCTTGATTTAAGTTTGTTCACAAAATTAATTCAACCGACAAACAGACATGAATAATTTGATTCTTTCAAAATTTCAACCAATCTAATAAATCGACACAAGTCACCAATTATTGTAAAAGCATGCCGTATCGTTACAGGATTTTGTGAGCTAGCAAAGGGGACCAAATGGACCTATATAGTTCAAGCTCCCGATAATTATGAAACCCAATATCTCAGATATACATTTCATAATTATCAACTCCAACGCTACTCCACTAAAAGCTTGGAGCTGCACTCTCAAACTTTATAGAATTACGAAGCCCGTATAGCTAAGTCTCTATGACATATCATAGTGTATCGTTTCGCCATAGAATTATCCATAATCGGCTTAAGGACAAGTTCTGTCTTACCTTCCCGATTATTTTTATCTTACGTTCCATTATCTCACCGTAGGAAAACTTACCATCCAAAGACAGTATACCATTCGGTTACACCTATGTATCCAAATGATTGAGTGCTCCAGTTTTTCAATTACAAGATAATGCATATAAGAGGATATCACTACTCCTAAAGAAGAGCTATGGATTTCATATTTATGAATAACAGGTCTACGTCATCAAGAGTCATGCTTCCAACATACCGGCATGCATACCACTATTAAGATGTGGGTGTCACCCTTTGGTACATCAAAAGACACAAGTCAAGACAACGGGCCCACTAGTCATCTCAAGATTAAGATGCAATACAAATGATTGTCTAAAGTGAACCGATTTGGCAAGACAGAATTATTAATCCAAATCAATTCACTTTATGTCCCAATCCAACACATCGTCACCTATGACAACGTGTCAATGTTTCTATTCACGGAGTCCACCTCCGATGGTCAAGACAAACTATCTCCCAATAGGGATAGAGCCAACATAACAATCTTTACATGAATAAAGCACCCAACTTTATTCCCTCGATTGCAGATCTTATGATTTAGACCGTCACCTTAAGAATCGTGTATTCCGCGTAATCTGTCCGTCATATGCCCAATTCTTAAAGGTTTAGACCGACAGTCTCAGACTATTGTTTGCTTATCATACATTCAACAAATATGAACGTAAAGAGAACAATTTTTGGTATATAAATAATAAATAAATTCTTTATTGATAAAAATGTCTTCAAAAACTCATTACATTTTTACTCCTTAGGGCATACATGTCTAACAATCTGGTCCAAGAATAACCCTATCTTCTGGCACGGCCCAACACACTAGCGATTAACACGGTCGCCCATACATTGCCTCGAACGGTGCCATTCCAATACTCGATTGATAACTGTTGTTGTACGCAAATTCCACCAGATGCAGATACTTTTTTCTAGTTCTCGCCGAAGTCTAACGCACAAGCATGCAACATATCTTCGAGAATCTAAATAACTCGCTCAGATTGGCCATCGGTCTGAGGATGAAATGCCGTGCTGAAGTTTAAATCTGTACCCATGGCCTCCTGAAAGCTCCTCCAGTACCTAGCATTAAATCTGGTATCCCTATCTGATGTGATGGATAAAGAAACTCCATGCAATCTCACTATGTTCTATAGATACAATTCCCCAAGAATCCTCCTCGAACATGTCAATCTGAACGGAATGAAATGAGCTGACTTCATTAACCTGTCGATCACGACCCAAATCGCATCGTACCGCTACACCGTCCTTGCCAATCCGGTAAGAAAATCCATCGTTACATGCTCCCATTTCCACCTTGGAATAGGAAGTGGCTGAAGCTGACCTGCTGGCTTCTGATGCTCGGCTTCCACCTAAAGACAAGTCGTGAATTTGGCCACGTATTCTCGAACGTCCTTCTTCATGCCTCTCCACCAATATTGCCTCTTTAAATCACGATACATCTTTGTACTCCCTAGATGAATGGCGAACTGAGACCTATGAGCTTTGTCCATTACGGTCTTCTTTACTTCTGCGATAGCTGGAACCGCTAAACGCTCCCTTAAGTACAACGATCCATCTGCATGTATCCTCCATTCTTCAAACTGCTCTCCATTTCAAATCCTCGTCCAGATTCCCTGAAGATGCTGGTCTTGCCACTGATTCTGCTTCACTATCTGAATAAGAGCTGGGGTCGTCTCCATATGATACATCGAAATACAATCATAGTCCTCGCGACACTGTAGACCAAACTCACTTACCGTCGCATCCCTTTTCCAATCCTCGAGAGCCAAACAAGCGAGAATTCCTAAAGATTTTCAACTAAGCGCATCCGCGACAACATTAGCTTTCCCGGGATGATACTGCAATGCAAAATCATAATCTTCCATATATTTTATCCATCTCTGCTGCCTCAAATTTAAATCCCTTTGAGTGAACAGATACTTTAAGCTCTTGTGGTCAGAGAAAACCTGAAATGTTGCCCCGAACAAATAACATCTCCAAATTTTCAACGCATGAATCACCACTGCGAGCTCTAGATCATGAGTAGGATAATTCTGCTCATGAGGTCGTAACTGTCTCGATCCATACGCTACCATGTGTCCCTGTTGCATCAACACGCATCCAAGTCCACGTCTTGACGCATCTGTGTAAACTTTGTACGGCTCGTCACTGGTGGGAATGATCAACACTGGAGCTAAAGTCAACCGATTCTTCAATTCTTGAAAGGCAAACTCGCATTCTTCATTCCACTTGAACCTGACATTTTTCCTAATCAATCTTGTTAACGGCACTGCTATCTTCGAGAAGTCCTTCACAAATTTCCTATAATATCCTGCAAGTCCTAAGAAGCTACGAATCTCTGCCACATTCCTTGCTCGTTCCCAATCCACAATGGCTTCAATTTTTTACGGATCCACTGAGATACCTTGTTCAGAAATGACATGACCCAGAAATTTGACTTCCGTCAAACAAAACTCGCACTTTTCTTTCTTGGCGTATAACTGATGTTCTCGTAGAGTCTGAAGCACGATCATGAGATGCTGCTCATGCTCCTCCCAAGTCTTAGAATAAACCAAAATGTCATCGATGAACACAATCACGAACTGATCCAAGTAGGGCCTGAATATCCTGTTCATCAAGTCCATGAAAGCTGCCGGAGCGTTCGTCAATCCAAACGACATCACTAGAAATTCAAAATGTCCATACCATGTCCTGAAAGCCATCTTAGGAATGTCCTCTTCCTTAATCCAGAGTTGATGATATCCTGACCTCAAATCTATCTTTGAGAAGTACCGCGAACCTCTCAACTGATCAAACAACTCATCAATCCTGGGCAATGGATACTTATTCTTCACTGTGACTCAATTCAATTGTTGATAATCTATGCATAACCTGAGAGTTCCATCATGCTTCTTTGCAAACAAAACCGGTGCTCCCCACGGTGATGTGCTATTCCGGATGTATCCTTTATCAGCAAGTTTCTGAAGTTGCTTCCTGAGTTCTTTCATTTCTACCAGCGCCATCCGGTAAGGTGCTATAGAAATAGGTGCTGTTCTCAGAAATAATTCAATACCAAATTTGATTTTTCTATGCGGTGGTAAACCTGGTAGCTCGTCGGGAAAAACATCTTCAAATTCATCTACCATTGGAATTACTACACGTCCTCTCGAAACACTGGGCTCTCCTTCCAAATCCATGAAGATAGTGTAACAAACTGTGTTCTTCCGCCCTCCGAGGCATGCCCTAACATGACGCTCACTCATTAACCGATCACCACCACCTTGGTAGGTGATTATCATCCCCCTATTAGACACTAGGGTCACTTTCCTAAGTCGACAGTCCACTACTGTACTGTATCTGGACAACCAGTCCATCCCTAGGATTACATCATAGGTTCTCATAGGGATTACAATTAAATCACTTTTCAAAATCTCATCCCCGATCTTTATTTTACAAGCTTTACAAATATTATTCACACACACCCGCCCTAAGGGTGAAGTTATAGCTAAGGGTTCATCAAACTCTTCTATATCTAATCCCAAGGCATGTACAAAAGAACTCGAAATGAGAGAATGAGTGGCACCAGTATCAAACAACACGTGTGCTAAGGACTAAGAAACCATGATCGTACCATTGACAACTGCGTTATTAGTCTGGGCATCTGAACTCCCTGATGCAATCATGTGAACCTACACTGGAGCTTTTCCTTTACCTCTACCCACATTACTAGTTCCTAGATTGATTGGCCGATAATGCTGTGATGATGGTGACTAGACACTAGCTGTACTCGGTGCTCGATACTGAGGAACGTTACGCTGAAAGTCCTACAATTGGTGTCCTTGCGCTGGATGTGACAGTTGCTGAGGAGAGAACTGATGAAATGGAAGCTGAGGATACTGTTGTGGCTGAGGTAGAGTCTGAAGCTGAGGCTGACGACTAGCTCCTTCTCCGGTTTGAAGTCCTAGGTGAGCACTCCTACTCGGGCAATTTCTCTTGATGTGTCCTAGCTGCTAGCAATAATGACAATGGAAGCTGTAGGGGTTGCTACGCCCGCTGCTGGATGAACTGCTGCTGCTGCTGTTCACGCCACCCTGTTTGCTCTTTCCTAGAGTCGGTCGACTGCTGACACTCCTCCTGCCGCTCCTCTATGGTCCTCCTGATGCCTTGGCTCTATTCTCACAAATATTGCGCGTAATCGTTCTCCACTGATATCGCTAACGACATAAGCTCTCCAAAGTTCCTAAGTCGTAGGGCAACCACCTGTCGTCGAATAGGAACCTTAAGTCCTTCCTAAAATTTAATACACCTCTCACGCTCTGATGCCACTACTGAGGGAGCAAACCTGTCCAATTCATTGAACTTCGTTTCATATTCCCGAACTGACATGTAGTCCTACTGCAACCTATAGAATTCTGTCGCCTTTTGGTCCCTGTATCCCTACAGAAAGTACCGATCGTAGAATAGCTCCTCGAACCTATCCCAACTAATGTCACCATTATTTTCCAGACGCTTTGCTTGCTTCCACCAGGTATTAGCACCACCTTCAAACTTATATGTTGTAAATCCCACGCGATACTCCGCTGGCACACCAAGCGTATCCAAGTGTTTCACGATCGAGTCTAACCAATATTCTACCACCTGCGGGTCCCCAGTTCCGTCAAAGGTCGGTACTGACGCACGTCGAAATTCCTTAAAGTACGTATGCCGACGACTAGCCTCAGAATCATCAGGTCTTGCCCTAGCTGCCATCTGTCGGAATGCAGCAAACATAGCCCTCATCATGCCCTCATCGTTTCCAAACTCGACATCCGCTGTTGAGCGACATCTAGGTGCCATTCTCTCACTTCTGAAAACAAAATTTGGACTGTCAATGGTATTTCATTGTCATACCTATATGTGCACAATTTTCAAGGTTCATAACCTTGAGCTCTGATACCATTCTGTCACCCCCTGGAGTACGGGAGGTGACGTGGTGGTTTAATTAAGTTAATTAAATGAGAATTTAGTTAAAAACAAGGTTTTAGAATTTGATTTATAAATAAAAATGAGATAATTTTAAAATCATTCAAATAGAATAAGTTAAAGAAATAAAATAAACCATCATAATAATTAAGCAAATAAAAAGAACATTAAAAATATTTAAATATGAGGTGGAACAAGTATAGGTCCCACTGGCCCACATATTGTGCACACACATGTAGTACTGACAATATTACAATACAACCACAGTCCATAATGAAAGAATAAGTTAAGATCTTACATGCCTTGATTTATTGTACTACAACCTACCCAAATCTTCTACCGGTCGTAAGTCTGGTAAGCGGACTCTTCTCCAATCTTAGGCTGATATCCACCTATGGGTAAGATTTTCAAACAATAAAAACGTGAACGAAAGGCTCAGTAGGACTATATCTTAAAATAAACAGATAAATATTCTAATAGAACTTTCTTAATAAATAAATAATTAAATAAATCAAATATGTATTTACATTTAATAAAATTTCATTGAACACAGTTTGTTAAGAGTACATTTTTAATTCTCTCGAGCAAACCAAATATTCACCACTGAAGTGGCCCAGATGGGTTTCAAGACCTGCCCCCAAGGTCGTTCACTACACAACCCGATCTCTATTATGGCATCATGCCCATATATCTTGCTTTAATTATTAAAATCTCTGTTTATCGAATATAGTCATTTACATTCTTTATGAAGTTCATTATGAACATTTCTCAATCATTCATCGAAAACATTTGATAAAAATCTATTTTTGGCTTAAATCATTTTCAAATAGGGCTACCAAAGAAAAGGGGTAGAAGTCCTTCCTCGATATCCGTGTCGGTGTCCCACACTGTGATCCCTGTCCGCTATACGTTAGCTCCGCGAATCCACGCACAACCTTAAATACGAACTAGGTCTATTAGTATCTAATCTGAGATATCCTATGATATTAAATCATCTCATGGTGTCCTAGTGTGCCATTTAAGTTTATAAAATCATTTTATAGAGTTGGAATTTTAATCGGGGTTCAAAACAGTGAAAACGGGTGAAAAATCACAAAATTTGAGTTATGTTCGGTCGGCCTGTCGGTCCCCCTGGTTTGGCCGGCCGAACTACACGGTTCGGTCTGCCGAAAGACCAAGTCCAGTCGGCCAAACTTTTCTAGGTTCGGCCTGCCGGTGGTATGAATCCGGCCTGTCGGTCCCCCTGGTTCGGCCGGCCGAACTGCACGGTTCGGTCTGCCGAAAGACCAAGTCCAGTCAACCAAACTTTTCCAGGTTCGGCTTGCCGGTGGTATGAATCCGGCCTGTCGAACACATGAATCCAGCCTGTTGAAGATCAAGTTCGGCCTGCCGAACTAGGAAATTCTAGAAATTTTCACGCATGGGTTCTCAGCCTCCCGAACCCAAATCTTCAATCCAACCTGTTTTTCTCAGTTCTTAGGCATGGGAAATCATCATAAACAATAGAAAATCATAGTAGAATACTTTTTAATGGATCAAAACAAGTTTTAAACAAAATTTTCACAAAAATCTAAAAATAGAGAAAATAGAGGAAAAATGAAAAATCTTGATTTCAATCCATTTTTGATCAAACAAAGTTTCAATTCTAGTTATTCTAAGTTACTCTAATCTAGATTGAAGCTTTTCTAAGCTCAAAATTGCTTAGATTTCAAAATGCAAGAAAATTTAAAAAATAGAAAAACTTTTGAAATTTAGAAACTAACCTCGAATCGAAACTTTAAAACGATGTTTTTGTTGTTGAATCTCATTCCCGAGCCTTCAATCTACTAACCCAAAGCTTGAAATAAAATTTTGTTTCAAAATTTTAGGAGAGAATGGGAGAGAGAGAGAGAGAAAACCGTGGAGATAGAGAGAGAGGAGAGAGAGAGTGAGGCGAGAGTGAGAGTGAGGAGAGAGAAAAGAGTGAAATAAATAGAGGAAGAGAGAGAAAAGTGGTTGCACAAGACTGTGTGCAATTACACACTGTTTTCAAATCAAATTGTTTCATTGAAATTTAAATTAACAATTAAAAACAATTTAGAATAATTAAAAATTATTAAAAGAGTAAAATAACACAAGGTTACTAAATTTTCACAAAATAATCAAATTAAATTTAAAATGCTCATTATGGCACACTAATCCACCATTTAGCATTCTAATATCATTTAATTAACTTCGGGGGTGTTACATAGGTACAACAGTGAAATGCCTTTGACAGTCCAATTTTGCCTTTAAGTTGAGAGAGAATGGCACCTCGACATCATCCAGTTGTGGCTTACGTAAGTTCCCTGATAGAGGAATGTATGCTAAAGGCATCGTTTGTCACTTTTGACAAATGGCAGTGAGGGTTAGGCCTGAAATTTCCAAAGCGGGTAAGGAGTATGAGTGCCTTGAGGAGCTTAAGCATGTGTTTACCCTGGCTTTCGATGAGAAATGAGGGTCCATAGGTGGCTGAGAACCGGTTAGATTTAGTAGTAAAGCATTTGGATATCCTTAGAGCATCAGTAGTGTATCAAGTAGAGTTTGTAACTTACAACACAACAGGTAGTGCTAACACTTGGTGAAACATATGAAGTCTTTGAAGAAAGGTAGGAATATCAGTGGGGAAAGATTTAAGGAATTGTTCCAAAAATGTCATTTTCGTAGGAATGCAGAGACCAAGGGATTGTCAGATTCTACTGGTTAGAGTAGGGCGATGAGACGGTTTAGGAATACGAGATACAATTTAATGAGTTGGCCAGTTTGCTCCATCTGTTGTAGCCTTTATACATGAAAGGTATATCAAGTTCTAGGAAGGGCTTAAGTTATTCATTTAACGACAATAGGTGGTTTGACGACTTCAGAATTCTAGTAGGTTAGAGTTGTTAGCTTCATAGGTGGGAGTAGATCACGTTCACTACTGCGAGAATTGAGCAAGGATATTAGGAGGATCTTCGTAGAGCAATAGTGGAGGTAACGATTGTCAAGCCTAGGCAAAGAATCGGCATGGTAGCGCAATAACAGAAGTAGCAGTTCATCCAGCAATGGGCTAAGCAATTCCTATCATTTCTGCAGTAACCAGGACGCATTGGAAGGAGCTATCCAGTAAGAAACGCTAAACAAGAATCTCAAACAGGAGAGGATGCAAGTCGTCAACCTTAACCTCAATCTTCATCTCCACCTTAGCAACTTCTTCGGTTTCAATCTCATCAGTTTCCTCCGCAGCAGTATCGACCGATGAACCCAAGACATGGCGACGCTAGCAGAAGGAAAGGAAGAGGCTCCAGTTTGAATTCGTATCGTAACTTTAGGGAGTTTGGGTGCTCAGATTAGTGATGTGACGGTCGACAGTACGATTCCAATATCTTAGTCTCTAGTTTTGGTTTTCTTTGATATTGGTGCCATTCGTTCTCTTGTTTTGCGTCTATTTGTGCATGCCTTGGGAATAGAAATACAGGGATTTGAAAAAAAAACCCTTGGTAATTACCTCACCCTTGGGGCGGGTGTGTATGTACCATATATTATTAAGTATACATATATACTTTGTAAGATAATGATTGGAGATGAGACCCTAGAAGGTAATTTGATTATGATCCCCATGAGTACTGATAATTGATCTTAGGAATGGACGGGTTGTCCAAGAATGTACAACTATAGTTGTCGCACTAAATAGGTAACCCTAAGGATCAATACGGGAACGATGATCGTTTACCAGGTGGTAACGATCGAGTAATGAGTGAGCAATTCATGAAAAATGTGTCTAGATGTGCGAGAAAAATCTAGCATGCTATATATATATATATATATCGAAATACATGTACATACGTGTTTCTCTTAGATCTGGGGAAGGAATCTGATGTTGCAAGAAGGAATGTAGCAACATCGGTGGCTAATGAGTTCGAGGATGTCTTCCCCGATGGGTTATTGTGATTAGCGTTGCATCAGGAGGATTAAGTTGGTATCAAGTTATTTCCGAGGACCGTTTTGATTTTTGTAGCACTGTATCATTGGGTGCTAGTAGGAATGAGGGAATTGAGGAAGCAACTTCAGGAATTTATAGGCAAAGAATATATTCAGGACTACATATGATACGTTAGTTTCATTTGCCAAGAGGCACAATGTTACACTTAGATTGCGCGTTGGTTGTCGGCAGCTGAATTAGGTCACCGTGAAGGACGAATATTCCAAGCCTAGGATCGATGAGTTATTTGACCAGCTAAGAAGTTCCTGAAATTCCTCTTGAACTAATTCGTGATTCGAAAGTACCAACCACATGTCTAGAAGGTCTAGTTTGAAGCATATCATTTTGAGTAAAGCGTCTTAGCGGATTTGTCAAGATTGAGGCTATAGTATAGTGGGGCGACTGAAGATTGCGGCCGAGATTTACAGCTTTTTAAGACTTGCCGGGTACTACAGAAAAGTTCGCGAAGGGTTTCCCCAAAGGTAGCAGTCCCATTGACACAGTTGATCGAGACAAGAGATAGGTTCGAAAGGAACAGGGGATGCAGATGTGCTTTCCAATAGTTGAGAGGTCGATTGACTGCCACTTGTGCATTGGCTACATCGAATGGTAACGAGTTTTGTGAGAGCTGCACTACTATAGTAGGACAAAGGCATGGATATGTGTTGATATAGCATGGACGAGTTGTGACTTATGGATTGCAATAGTAAAAGCCTCATAAGCAAGACTTCTTTACTCATGATTTAGAGCTCGCCATAGTGATACACGCTTGGAGGAATCTAGAGGAACCACAGGCTGGAGTGATATTTTAGGTTTTCTCAGATCATAGGGGCTCAAGGCATTTGTTCACTCAGAGAAATTTGAATTTGAGGCAGCAAAAATGTATAGAGGACTAGGATATCTCACTACAATGTCATCTGGGTACGGCCATCATGGTTGCAGACGTGCTCAACAAGAGGTTATTAGGGATTCGCGTATGTCTAGCACTAAAGGATTGGAGAGAGATGTTACTGTGGGCAAATATGGATTGTAGTACCATGAAGACTATGATTAGGTATTAGCATACTGTAACACCCCGAAGTTAATTAAGTATAATTAGAATGCTAAATGGTGGGTTAGTGTGCCATGATGAGTGTTTTGAACTTAATTTGATTATTTTGTGAAAATTAAGAAAAACTTATGTTATTTTACTCTTTTAATGATTTTTAATTATTCTAAATTGTTTTTAATTGTTAATTTAATTTTTAATGAAGCAATTTGATTTTAAAAACAGTGTATTGTTGCACACAGTTTTGTACAACTGCTTTTTCTTTTTCTCTATTTATTTTCTTTCTCTCTCTCTTCCTCTCATTTTCTCACGCTCGTCACTCTCTCCTCTCACTCTCACTCTCTCGGATTCTCTCACCCTCTCTCTCATTCTCTCTCCAAATTTTGAATCAAATTTGTTTTCAAGCTTCGGGATTGTGGATTGAAGGCTCGGGAACGCGATTGAGCAACCACAAACTCGATTCAAGCTTCGATTCAAGGTTAGTTTTCAAAATTTCAAAACTTTTTACATTTTTCAAATTTTCTTCTATTTTGAAATCTAAGAGTTTTTAAGCCTAGAAAAGCTTCAATCTAAGT
>CAMOHE010053733.1:8337-58220 GCA_946598075.1 Artocarpus hirsutus
AGATAGACAGGTTACACATACCATAAACGTTTTTTTCCCACTCTTTTTTGCCTGGATGATAATACTTTTGAAGTTGAAGATGGAAATTTAGTACATAGAAAGCTTTGTTCGCTGGCGACGAAACAAAATATTAAATTAATAGATAAACAAAAAATAATATTAAACAGAAACGTACCAAGATAACGACTTAGCTTTAAATAACACATGGCTTAGAAAACGAAATTGTTAATAGCCACCTTTCTGGAAAGCAATTAAAGGACCGCTTATTAGAAAAGAAAAATTTAAATAATCACTTTTTTAAGAAGCCGTTTAAAGAGTCTTTTATTCATTATTTTTTTGAAATAAGAAACATTCATTGAAACTAAAACAAGTACAAATATAGTTGTACAAGATCACCCATTGTGGAAGAATTCAACCTAAAATACTCATTAAAAATGTAACCATTGAAACTATACACCAACATACATATATATATGCCAGAATATTATGCTACATTTAGTAAGTACATAGCAACATGCACATCAAGATCCTTTCTAGATCATGTTGATGCCTAATATATCGACACACGGGTTTTCTTGCCTTTAATTGTTTAGGAAATTAAACCAATGAAAAGGAATTGTGATTGCTAGAAGAAGATAAGGGACTAAATTAATTAAAAACGAAGCAACGCATGAGGTCTTTATTAATCGAAGTTGAAGCTACAACTTACAACTTAGATCATGCTTTTATGTGTGATTCAGAATCTTTCCTAAAAAATACATTCTGTATATCTAGATAGAGAATCATACATTCAATATCATCCGTATATATACGCATAACATTACTGTAGATTTCATTAATATAAATATGTACAAATATGACTCATGACACTCTTTTAAAATCAATTGAGAGTCCTCTAGCAAGTCCAACAACCTCGCTGATTTTTCTTCCTCGACTTTTATTTTGGTCCAAATCGGTTTTAGTGACTGATCAGACCTATAACCAGAACTGCACTATCACATATTAATGATTGATAACTCACATATTAATGGTTGATAACTAATTCAAATTAAATACTCTCGTAAAATACATACATACCTATATATATATATATGTATATTAGCAATTATATGAGTTGAAGTTTTACGAACAAATCGGTTTCCTTGGTAAAACTGACGAGCGTACAAAAATTGAGTGCTTCTACATGCTAGAGTATGAAGTTCTCACCGAGTCATTGTGCATATTTGATTTATGGAATTTCTGAAACTTATATAAGCTGTAAATAATATATATAGACATAACTTACATAATTATACCTCCTAATTAAATTACTTTTCAATTTATTCCTTTATTTTTAGGACTATAAAGGTATTCTTTAAATTTAAAAAATTATTTCAAATCTTTATCCTTCATGTATTTTATGAAGAGAAAAAATGGGTGAAACATGACCCAGCTACTATTAAAACATTTATGAAAAGTATTTTACAGATGTAAAAAAAAAAAACCAATAAAGCCTTGAAGCAAAACATCAATTTTTTTAAAGATCTTGAACTTTATGATTTTTTAAATGTTAAAATATTCTTCAAAAATTTTTCTCCAGAAGAAAGTTTTAATAATGAAATTCGATTTAATTTAGGGTTTTTTTGTCTTTCTTCCCCTCTTTTTTTTGTCCATATGGTTTACGAGGGATAAAATTGAACTAAGTTTTTCAAATTCAAAAGACGACTTTATAATTTCTAAAAATGGAAGGATATATAAATTGCTAAATAATTATAACTAAGAGATATAATTACATAATTAACCATAAAAGTTTTATTTTTGCACACACCCCCAAAATTTTTGACCTTTGATCTTTAGATCCGCATTTAAAAAATTTAGAGAACTGACACACCAAACTATCATTTTCTGTTGAGTCCCCATTTTTAAATTTTGGACAGTTGGATTTGGAAGCTTATTTTGCTGACAACATTGGTCCTTAGGTGCTGTTTCTCGCTTAATGCTATCATAATTTGATCCTGGAAGGCTTTATTCAATCTTAGGTCGCAAAAAAACTTATTTTCTCGATAAAACAAAAAAAAAAAAAAAAATTGTTGCGTTTAGACATTAATTAAATGAATGGAAATTATGGAGAAAAAATGAATTTATTTTTTCATAACTTATAATAGGTTAATTTTATTATTAGTTACCCTTAAAAACTTAATTAATATTTAAATTGAATAAATGAACAAATAAAAAAAAATGAAGTGACTTATAAAGTCTTATTACAGTCAACATCTTGTGGTATATGTTGATTCATAATGTAGATATATATATATATATATATATATATATATATATTTACTTTTCATGTTTTTTAGTATTAAATAAAAGTGAAGATTATAATAGATAAGCATGTGAAGATTAATTTATCATATATGCGCGCACGTGTTGAATTTGTGGTGGGAAAATTTAAGCTCTATATTTAAGGTAGAGTTTGGCATGCATTTACTGCTAGAGTATTTCTTCAAGTATTGTTAGGATGGATTAATAAAAAATGGATCTAAGTCACTGGTTAGAGATTCAAGATTTTCTATGTATAAGATCCTAATTAACTTTGATCCCTCCAAATTAAAAAAATTAGAGTAAATGATTTTATTTTCTTTTCTTCCTCTTAGATGTAAAATCATAAAAAAATATCCTTTCCTTTTACATGCATCCACTAAGTTATTTACCTCTTTCCCTTTTTAATTTTTTCTCCTCCTTGCTGGATATACCTCTAGGGTGTTTAGAAAGTGTGGTTAGAACTAATTTTGATTAAAAGTATTGTAGCATGTAGAAGCTTTATATTGTAGCAATTTTTTTTTTGTTTTTTACTGTAGCTAGAGCTTTACACTGTTTTTTGATCAGAACCAATTGGTTCTAACTAAGAGCCAAACACCTATTAAGCTGAATCATCGTCCATATACCTTTTTGGAATTAAGTTATCATCATAATTTGTAAAAAAAAAAAAAAAAAAAAAAAAAAAAAAAAAAAAAAAAAGAAGAAGATGTGATCTATCGAAGACAACAAACTTTTGGAGGGGGAAAAAAAGTTTTGGGGACTTAGAGATGCATGAGAGCCTTCAAATATTGAGCTTTGACGGCACTTAAAGGAAAATCGTTCGGTCAGTAACAGTTGCCAAGAAGATCAAATTTATCCAAAGTTTCAAAATGGGTTTCCAAATACCAAAGGTGAAAAAATTTGATACCCCAAGTATAAAAAAATAAATAAAAAAATAAAAAATAAAACTTTTAATCAAAATATTTGAAATCCCTGTAGGGTTATGTCTATGCAATGCCGACATGTTTTAACCTATATAGTTAGAGCTCTTTTAATTTTAGATCAGTTAGACCAATTAGAATCCGGGAAAAAAAGTATACTATTTATGTCCGTTTATGGAGCAAGTAATGCTTATAATCATCTCCAAAATCATTAAAAATTTGGCATAATATACATCTATGATACCAAACTTGGAATGTACAATTAATCTGCTAGTCATCAAAGGGCCTTTTATTCCATGTTGACAAATGAGTTGCAGCATTTGCAGTGACAATTGAAGGACACTTCAATGCAAGATTGTAAATGAGCAGCTGATTATTTATTTACTTAGCTAATATATATATATAGCTATATATGTGTGTGTGTGTAACGTTAGACTGTTTGCCTAAACAAAACCCACCAGAAAATTGAAGCACTAATTGCACAAGTTCATTAAGTGCGTTGGTTAAGCTTACCTTCCATGTTTTCAACAAATCATTTGCATGTGTTTAACCCAACATAGACGTGGCCTTTCAACAACACTCCAATCAATCGCACGTAGCTAGGTTTCTTTTGTAGTATATCTTATGATATATTTTGTGAATGCAATCCATCGATCAACTTTCCAACTGCAAGTAACAAATGTAACATGAGAGTCATCGAGTTACATCGAATGTACGTAACATTGATGTTACACATAATACAATAGCCATTGCATGCAACATTATGTTGCGTCTCTCCAACATTTATGTTACATTAAGTATATTATCATGTTATATTTTTCACTTCCATATATTATATTGGATAGAGCATCCACTAACATTAACAATAACAACCTCCTATATAACATATCACTATATAGCTATATTTTACAAAACAGAGTTTATCACAACTTGATAATTCATGCCAAAAATGAGAAAATATCAATTCTCTCATCCCTGAAGATAATTGATTTTGGTTCCTTTCCTCCACAAAATACAAACAAACTTTGATTATATTTTTATTGTTTTATAATGAAGTGATTAATTAGACAATTAGCAATATTCCTGCTCTTTATATCATCTATGTTATAAATTTATAATGTTGTGAATTTACTTATTTCCTGTCCACTTAGATTTTAAAGTAAAGGACATCAAGTTTGATCGTAGTTGAAGATAAATTACCCTTGCAAATGGAAAGAGCACGTCTATTTGTTATTTCTTCCAAGAAATAAGATGATCATATGTGACATTTTCTCTTTTCTAGAAAGAAAAATCAACTATAGCTACTCCTCATTTGATAATTGACCTTTTCAAATGTGTACAAATGTATCATGATTCAGAAAGTTGTAATCCGGACGAAGATTTTGTCAATTATTGTGAGAAAAAGTTAAAATAGTACTTCCCATGAAAGTACAAGTGGAATTGAATTTGCAGGCTACAATATTTGAAAGAAAACAAAGAAAAAAAGAAGAAGAAGCAAAACCACCAAAAAAAAAAAGTAAGACTGTGCAAAAAAACTGAAAAATCGAAACCGTCCGAAGAACTGCACGACAAAAGACCGAAAAAATCTATTTCATGGAAACCGAACCGTCCAATAGTGGATGGTTCGGTTTCGGTTTAAATATTTCGGTTCGGTTAGAAACCGAACCGAACCAAATGTTATGACATAAGATTTTTAATGCTTTTAACATAAGTGGTATGACAAATTGTAAATATCAATCGTCATTATAGTTTTTTGTTTTTTAGTACCATTTCAAAAAAAACCTAAATAATACATAATACATTGTATTATTTTAGCAATTCTTTAACAAAAAAATAAAATAAAATGTGGTAAACTGATAGTACGCTTCTTGTATACCATTAGATTATCATATGCTGAAAACTGAACCGAACCGACCGAACGAACCGACAATGGAATCGACCATGAACGGTCGGTTAACCGACCGAATACTCTTTATATGCGGTACGGTTTTGGTTTTGTAATTTTAAAAACCAAAAATTGCGGTTTGGTAACCGAACCGACCAAAACCGACGAAACCGAACCGAAGAACACTCCTAGAAAAAAGTATTGCCTTTTGAGGTGGCATTGACGTTTTGGTGGGTATGTTGCCATAACTTGGCAGAGTACTTTCATCCATGACTTAAAATTAATTGCCGAAATGCAACCGGAAAAAAAATAATTTTTGAATGTGAAATCATTTTATTCAAATAATGAACTAAATTTATGTGTAAGATAAAATGTTAGGAAATCTCTCATGTCACGAACCGTACCGGTAAAATAGTTGTAATGAACTTTTTCGCTCACAATTGTAATATTATTGGTATGTCCGTATAATATTTAATTTGTTATTGTATCAATCAAGAAATATTGTCTACTTAATTTGTTTTAATATAATACTCAATAAATGAGGTAAATAATTTATTTGTTCCCTTACTTATAGTGAATAATTTTTATTTACACTAGTAAATAAAATTTAATGTATAAATAAGTTATTTACTTCTTATTTACAGTGTAAATAATTCTTATTTACGTAGCAAATAAATTATTTACATTATAAATTTGCTATTTAGTATAAACATATATAAAACCTGCTACTTATTTCAAAAAATTTTGAACTTTTTTTATTTCCCTCATTCTCTAATGTTGCTATCATGCAATGAATTGATAATAATTTAGAGTTTACAGAACCTACCATACAATGGACGCTAATTAACAGTTTTAATTACAATTGGTAAAAAAGAAAGAAAAAAAGAGAAAATATTTTGTGGCAAAGCTTAATGAAACCCTACTATAAGTTATCATCAATTTTTTGTTAGATTCATATGTCATTTGATTTTAAAGTGATTGTGATTGCAAGTGTTCTCTAACGAAAGGATTCCACAACAAGGAAAACTTAGTGTCTGTTTAAGAGAGCAGTTAGAACCCATTTTTATGGTTAGAACTATTTTTTGGTTTAAATTTTATAAGAAAAAATATTGTAACAAAAAGGTTCTATCCATAAAAAATAGTACCGTATATTGTGAAACTATCCAGTATAATATAGAGAATTTTATGATAATAAATGAAAAATATTTTACTAATAAGATACAATTATTAATTGAAACATTTTTATTAATCTTTGTTAAATTATCGTACTTTTACATAACAATTTAGCAATGTATCTTTCTAATATTTTTTCCCCTTATGATTCTTCAAATAATGATTAGAAAATGTTAAAATCATTTTGGAATTCTCACACTCTATTTGGTAGGACGATGGGTAAAAAGGATGAAAAGAATTGAAAAAATAAGAAATGGGAAGGATAGAGAGGATTGTAGTAATATTTTATGTTTGGTAAGAAGGAAAGAGAGTTAAGATGATAGTTAGTTGTTTAATTAATATTGTCTATTTTAATATTTCTTATTGATTTATTTTGAAGGGTAAAACAATATTTTAAGTCAAATTTGATGGATTTGTTGAATCCTTCTGTTAATGAAATGATAAAAAATGATGGATCCACAAAAAGACTCTCTATGTCTCTTCTCTTTTCTCTCCTACTTTAAAATAAAACAATGAATTGACCATCTCCTTTCACTCCTCTCTCCCTCCTACCAAACAAGTGTTAAGTAAGTTGTGTGGCATTTTTGAATAGACATAAACATAACTAGTGTACTGCTATAAGGGTGTTTAAAAAGACAATTTGAACAAAGAGTTTGATACAAATACACTATAATAATTCATATTTTATAAAAATAATAATCTAACATATTGATTTAAACCAAAACTTTTTGTTTCGAATCTAATTCACAAACGAACTTTTTGTTGTAAACCACAAAGTTGAGCCATATCTTTAGCTATATAAAAACTGTGAATAAAGAATGCACTATTTCTTTTTTAGTAGTCCAAAGTGGCATTTCTTTTTATTTTATTTTATTTTTTATTTATTTTTCATTTTTATTTTATTTAATTTTCTTATTTTTTTCTTTTTTAGCTCTCTTTCTTTCATTTTACTTTTTTCCTCTTTGATTTCATTCGTTTACTTGGATGTTTGGTACATTGATTTGAACCAAAATTTTGGTTCAAACTCTGTAATATGTAGAAGTTCTACACCACTATAATATGTGAGAGCTTTTCACTGCAGTTCAAACCATTTAGTTTAAACCAATATGTCAAATACCCTTAGGTATCTTTAAATTTCATTACTTTCATTCTTTACTCTCTTTTTTTTTTAATTTTTTTTCTCTTTTAGCTCTATTTTTCAACCATTGTATCTTATAAGAACAATCTTATTTAACTAAATGGGGTTGCAACCCCATTACTAACAAAATTATAGGTCACAGTTTAAAAAGTTTACTACATATTTGACAACTCACGTGACTGGATTACTCTCTTTCTATCTCCTATTCAAAGAGCTATTTTCATACCCTACCCATTTACTTATTACAAGCTAAAAAAAAATATCATTGTTAAAACTCAAAACAAATTCTATTATACTAATTGTAAAATTTAATAGGATAGTCACTAACAACTTTCAAAAGCAAACTGAAAAAAATCCAAACTCTAAAAATTTAAAAACTAAGTACGTGAAGCAAACCAAACCTTAAGACACCAAAAACGTTATTTTTTCCTCAGTGTATAGTAAAGTGCTCTATATTTAAGTTAAATTACAATTAATGAGAAAATTTATATATTAGAACCAAGGATAGTTTTTTAGGTGTTTAACCATTTTTCCGGTTTTTAGTGGTTCACTTTTTTTCCTCATTCTTTCTTTTTCGATGGTTTACTTTTTCATTTTTCATTTTTTATTGTTGACCCAATTTGCTTATAGTAGTGTCTTATGTCTTACATTATATCTTTTTCCATTTTGTTTCGATTGTAGATCTATTACTCTTTCTCATAAAATTCTTAAAACTCCAATCTCAACTTTTTTGTATCTCTTTGTTTCTTATCAATTTTAACTTCAATTGCGGTTAGTGGTTTTTTTTTTTATTCCTTTCATACTCAAATGTGTGTGTGCGTGCTTTTGTTTCTAAGTTTCTTTGAAATGAAAAGCAAAATCAAAATTTTACATGGCTAATGAAAATATGTAGTTTTTACTTCTAAATTAATATATTGACTATTTTTTTGACAGAATCCAACACAATAATGGCATTTGAGGGTCCTAAATGCTAAAATAATAAAAAAAGCATTTTTGAAAAAAAATCTAAAAAGAAAAAATATTTAAGATAAGATATAAAAAATTGTGCCTATTTCAAAATTTTCCCCTTTTTAAAGTATATGTTTTTGGGTTATTTACCTTTTTATACCTTGTATTTTAGGTATATTTAAACAATATACCTTCTATTTTTTATTTCATCAAATTTATTCTTTCTTATTAGATTTAATATACAAATTTATATCTATGCCTAATCAATCTTCAATTTTGACCGAAGAAATTACCAAAATACCATCAAATTAAAAAAAAAATATAACTTCAAAAACTGAAAAAAACTTTATAGTAAGGTTTTTGCCTTTAAAATTTATCGAATATATTGAAAAAAGGTGTTTTGTGTGTTTTTATTTTTGTTTTCTTCTTATTTTTTGAAAGTTTTAGTTTTTTAATATGTTATTTAAGGATAATTTGATCATTTTAAAGGTCGAATCAACTATTAATTGAGGTAAAACAAGATTTATGTATTAAATCTAATATGAAAGTATACATTTGATGATATTAAAAGCTGAAAGTATATTTTTTTGAATCAAAATAAAATAGAAGATGTACAAAAATTATATCCCTTCTTTATATATTTGTTTGTTTTATGTTTTTATCATTCCTAAAACCCTAACTTATTATACTTTCTTTGTGTTACGTTTTGTCTGAAATGGTCAATTTATTAGTTAAAAGATCAAATTGTTTCATAAATATCAAGATAATTAGATCTAAAAAATTAAATCAAACGGCGAAAATAAAACAAATACATACATATATATGTATATATATATATATATATATATATATTGGTGTAAATACGCTTTGTAAAGATCGCCAATGAACGGGGTTTGGATCCGGTTGACTTTAAGGCCCACCTCCTAAGCTATTCCTTAAAATCCATCAAATCACCTCTAAATGTGCGAGATCACATTGCATTAAATCACCTGTCGGCTGTGGGTTCCAATCAAGATGGGTACGTGTCAACATTTCACATGGGCTTGATGTGGACCTCCAATCTTCATTATCCAACCCCTTCAACTATTTTATTCTCAAGAGCTCAAAAGATGTTGACATGTCATTGGACTATGAGTTGGGTCCCAGCTGCCTCCAACGCACAAAAGAAGACTTTTTACATTTCCTTGTGCAATATCATTTGACACCTAGCATCTGGATTCCTCTGACCTATAAATTTAGTAGAGCCCAGGCCCACCTATATAATACCATTAAAATATCACTTTTTGTAAACGTGGGCTGCAATTTGCACCTACCAAGCCCAATCATTGTGTGTATGCTCTTTTACTATTGTCCTTCTCTCCCCCTTCTATGGTTTTTGTTTTGGGTCACTAATTTTTTTTTTTTTCATTTCTTATTTGTGCTCCTTAAATGACTGTCTATGTGTTGTCATGTGATAGCCGTACACGTGTCCTCCTTGGTGTGCTCATGAAAATGAAATGAAAGGAAAAGAATTTGGGTCCACTAGCCACGTGGAACAACTCCTTAATTGACAAATGGAGGCTAATTAATTGGAAGATTATCCTCAATAATCTAATATTTTAGACGTGGCACCACTCATGAGTTGACAAAGAGGATTGTGTAGAGACTCCCCATTTGTTACACCATTTGTTCTCAACAAAGATTTGATATGTATATATATATATACACACAATATATATATATATATACAGTGTGGGTGTATATATATATATATGTTTTGATAAGCAAGATTTGATCAATTTTGACTTCTGAGTGGGAGACGTAGAATGTTGCACCAATGAGAGGGGAACTAAATAGGCCCTAAAGAACAGGAAATGATCTTGACATTGTTCTTAATTAGTGGCCTTTTTTTGTGAAAGACGCAACATATTTGGATGGGACCAAGTGATTTTATTGTCACTGGCTATGTTAACTTCGGGTTTTAAATTATCTCTATCCATCTACCCGCCCTATCTATCTATCTATCTATCTATCTATCTATCTATCTATAGATATACATATTTTTCATTTTACTACCAAAAGTGGTTAACTAGATTTGTTGAAGACTTCTTTTTCTTTTTAAGAATTCTTTTTTAGAGCATAAACAAAATAAATTACTAGTAAATTATTGTTCAAATAAATTTTTATCATATTCTGTTACTTTTGTTTTAATGATAGTGTGATATATTTTTATTATTGTTATTCTAATCAAATTTTGATCAAATCTGAGTTTTCAAATTTCCCAATTGATGGTCCTGAAGTTAGATGGTGCAATTTTTATGCCACAAACATGACAATTTTTGTTAAAAAAAACCATTTTTTTTCATAAATATTGCAGTACATTAGATTAATTGGGAACTACTAAGTGCTACACAATTGGAAAAATTTCGGACATCAGATGATAATGAAAAGAAAGTCATTCATGAATTTACCTTTTATATATATGTATATATATATATAGCTTTTTTTAACCCCCAACTCATTACCCAAAAAATTTTGAAGGAGCAAGAAATTACCAATTCTTTTCTTGACATTTGTTTTTTCTTATTTTATTGTGTTTGGATGGATTATCTCCTCTAATCTCTTCGTATTTGAAGAGAATAAAATAGAAGTAACACTAACGAATTTAAAAATCCCGTATCTAATTTATCCCTCCGTTAGTCCTCTTTACTAGCAGCAAGTATTAAAACATATAATTCTATATCCCGTCACCGTCCCTCCCTCTCCTTTCACTTTTCTTTTCTACCAAACAAAGTCAATGTTCCAATGTGATTCCTTCCTCTCTCACACACATGATGGCTTGAAGTTATGAAAAAGAAGCAATTCATATCATAGGAAGGTGGCACGTCAACAAAATGCCGACATTTTTAATCAAGTATACAAAATTAATTTATTGGCCACCCTTAACAATATGTGTGTATGTATTTAATTACAATATTTCCTTTGTGTGTACTGTGTGGATTGAAATCGGAAAAACACAAATATTGTTCATATTGGTTATATATATATAACCAATAATATTTGTGTTTTTACATTATATATATATATATATATATATATATATAACCAATATGAACAATATTTGTGTTATCCACACAATTCGCGGTTAAGTTAATTGGTTTCACAGCCCAATACATGCATATATATATATATATATGTGTGTGTGTGTGTGTGTGTGTAGAATAATGAACAATACAGCATTCCTGTAAGTCTAGTCCTCTTTATAAATTTGCTATTGAAACTTGTATACATTACATGATTAATCTAAGCAATTAAAACGATCACAGGTGGTTGTTAAATATTGATTTAAGGCAGTATGATTATACATTCTTATAAATTTGTTTACACCATTCTGTGTTTACACAACATATGAATGGATAACGGATTTATCGTGGTGGGTTTTTTCAACATCCCAAGACATCGATATATTTTTTGGGTCCCACAACTTTGAAGTTATAATCAAAGTAATCAACGAAGGGGAATTCCAGTTGCTAAAAAGCACTATGCCCTTGAATAATTAACTATTAAAATGACCTATCTAATTACTCACATGGTAAAGCAGCAGTAGTGAGAATAGACATTGGAAAGAGCAATTATTTTCAATCCAATTGTCGAGAGTGTGAGACTGGATGTACCAAACAGTGTTAAGTGAGCACAGAACACGTTAACGGTACCTTATTTGAACAATAATAAAAAATAATTATTGTGTAATTAAAATTTTAAAAAATAAAAATAAACACAACGATATGGTTATTTAGTGTGACCAAAAAACCATGGATATTAATCATACTAGATATAAGAATAATTCACTAATATTGAATTGTGGTTACAAGGATTGAAATTGTAAGAAAACCTAAAATCTACACCAATGTAGAAATCCACGATATCTCCATCTATGACTCCCTTGTGAAATCCTTGTCTTACTCCAAGTTGACTTCGCTTGTCTTCTGTTCAACTAATATACTCTGAGCTGTCAACAAGAGAACGTACCAATGGAACCAACCAAGATTATAGTTTAACAACAAGAAGCTACAAAAATTACCAAAAAAAAAAAAAAAAAAGAAAAGAAGCTGAGTCTAGAAATTACGAGAAATAAAGAAAATATACAAATGAGGGCGGTGAAGTCTTGACGTTCAACGATTGAAGCGGCTACTGTGTTTTTTGAGGAGAGACAGACTCAAGGCAATGGAGAAAAGATGTAGAGGAAGAGAGGAAAAAAAAGGGTTTTATGGAAACAAAAGTAAAAAAAAAGAGAGACGCATGTAAACATAACATGCACACCATCACATTAGTAGAGAGTGATATAAGAAAGCGGAGAGAGAATGGGTAAGTAAAATTTTGTTTTTATAAACTTTGTAATCTTTATAGAAAATTTAATTAACCTCACCTTTTTATGTTGATGAGACTAGACAACACCACTACGCCTTCTTCTCGTCACATTATTTTGAAGTTTATCCGACAAAAAAAGAATGAAACTTTTACAAATTTGAGATGCCAAGAGATTGGCCAACAAATTGTGAGTAACTTGATGTTTTTAACTTTTAAAATAATATAAATATATTTAGTGTTGTTATTTTCAACTTTTATTAGTTTTGTAATTAAGGGACGTATGATATATTGACCACCGGATTAGGCAATCCTGAACATTCAGGATGGGTACATGGTCAATCTCAGTTGGTCAAGTAGTTCCCTTATTTTCATTCCACCTGTAGCTCAAGCTCTAATGCAAAGTTGATTGAGCTATATAAGAAGGTGGAAATAATGGAGTCTAAATTCTTTGAGTGGGAAGAGATCATGAGAAATGAAGCTAGAGGGAATTCCACCTCCTACAGGAAAGGAAATGTAACTCTAACAGTGAAACAACACACCAATGTCAAGGCAAGTTGCATAATTCATACCGCACCAACACCATTCACAAAGCTGCCCTCATGAACTCTCAGTGAGGGTGAATCTTGCCTTCTTCTAATACCATTAGCAACTGAGGAAGGTGGTGTTTTTTAGTTAACATTGTTGCGGGAGGAAGGACGTGAATGGATACTCTCCCTATGGATGTTCTTCATTGTATAACCCTAGAGGTAGGTAATGTGCGTGTTACAATTAATATGTGTTATTTAAGGGACACACCTTTATCTTCACCCAGAGAAAAGTAAGGTCGTGATTGATGCTCTTAGAGGATTTGTGGCTTAGCCCAAAGCATTGATTCAAATTGGGTTGTTAAGTCAACTTTGCAAAGCTTCGAATAACCAACACCATTGGTCGGATAGAGACTATGGTGCCTATAGACAAGCCAATCAAGAGAGGTCGTGGAAAGAAAACAAGGGGGAAAAAAGGCAACAAAAGGAGGATATAACGGAGGTGACATAACCAATAGATGGTTTAGAAAGGTTACCTTCTGTTTGTACTAGTGACACAAGTCTATGATTTTAACTTGTATATATATATAGCCCATTTATAATACTCTTTATTAGTATATTCTTTTTTTTTGGTAGTTTGTAAATGTAAATATATTGTCAAACTACATTAAATTTTTGTGTTCTTTTTTTATTCTCTTCCTCATTTTATTTTCTTCTTTAGGTTTTAACATATCAAAGTGATGTATAGTCAAACGAGTCTTTGATCCTTTATGATTGATGTCTCAATGATCTCTATACATTCTTTAATGTACCTTATGCCTCTTCTTCTTTTTATTTTCTTCGTTAGAGTCGTATCATCTCAATAAGCAACACTATATGACTTCTACAAGGGAAAAAAAAAAAACACAAATTGCTCTCCAACGTCTTCTATATAGCCATGTCACTCTAACTTGCAACACCCCAATGGCTCTGAAAAAATTTGAGGCCATGCGCCTGTCTAGGTGCTTCTATGCATGTTCCTTATGCCCCTTGTTCCATCAATGATTGTCATTCCTTCTTTGCACCCTTAGCGATTGACATATCATGTGCCTTAGACGATTGCCATTCCTATATTGCAACAGTCTTTCTCTGTCTTTATTTTTTCAAAAAAAAAAAAAAAAAACCGTTCCAAGGTTAAAATCTTCTACCAAAGCACCATCTTACAGAGCATATTACGAAAAGTTAACTTATACATACCTAATTTTTTATTTCTTTTAAATAATGAAGAAATCTCTTGATTTTATAATAACTGATTAAGTAGTTTACTGGTGAATTCTCTCTCTTTTTTTAGTCAGTAAAAGTAGCTATATCACTTAACCAACCACATTAGCTCTTTGTGTCATCTTCTTTCTTTTATTTTCTTCTTTAATTTTTAATAATAACTGAATTGGTTTTCTACTTGTAGGGGATTTGGAATCTCATTCTAATACAGATACATCGTATCCAGATAGAGTTCATTAATAATACTACTCACTAGTGAATCTTTTCTATTCTATTAGTCCGTAAACGTTGCTACATTGCCAAACGATGGTAAATATTTTTGTGTTCTCCTTGTATTCATTCATTTATTTATTTTTTCACTTAGTTTTTAGTACAAAGAAACCATAATGACACCGCAATAAACGATAATCTTCGAAGCTATCATGAAGCAGATAACAAAGAGGTAAGCATCTCAATAAGCTAAATATTATTAAATTTAAGCACAAGAGTTTGGTATAGCCATCGTTAATCGACAATTAGTTCTGTTAAAATATAATTATCAGTCGTAAACAGCAAAATGAATGTTGTTGGATCGAAATCACCTAGCAAATTATTTACGAGGTCACTATATTATATATAATAATATGTATATATGATGTAGAATGCAGCAAAGCACAACGCAAAAAATAACTCATTTTTGCACATTTTTGTTTTATTTTTCGAAACATGACGCATACGATTGTTGGCATTAATCAGGCCACGACAGATTGTTGACAATTTAGTATTTACCATAAAAAACTAACAAAGAAAACCGTTGGCATTGTAGTAAAAGCACATGCATGGGCTACGCACCGGTCGTACGTAACTTGAGAGACAAGAACAAGTTTAATAATCAATTGTTTTAGTTTTGTTGTCTTGTGCAACATTGACTGTGCCGTTTGAACAAGAAAATGGTGCTCACAAAAGACCAAAGAAAACTACAGCCTCATTTTCTTTATTCTTTTGTATCGCCATCACTTGGACCAATTTGGAATAATGATATTAATTTTTGGTCTCGCCGTGACGCATGGCTTTGCGTATATGGGATTTGAGTCCGCATCGTTTGGTCTCTCCCGCCAATAAATTCTCTTAAGAAAAAAAAAAAAAAAAAAAAAACTTTCCAAAGCAAATAGTCAAATTCTTCTGCTTTTGTGTCCAAACGGGTATTATTTTACCAAGTCTTGATATATGGCCTCTGCCCCAAAAGAAAGTACCTAGAATTAGACCTCCTAATTTTATATTATTAAAAGCAAATAAAAACGCAAAAGAGAAAGAATCAAGCAAAAATGAATATGCAAATTTTCATAGGTCCACTCTCAACATGAGAGTTACGTCAATTTAGAAAATTGTACATCTTAGCATTCTTTGTATTTTCTCTAACCTCTCATATAATCCCAAAACGGATGATCCTTTTATATACAAAAAAAATTGATGATCGAATTTTACAATTGTGTATCCTACAAGGACAATATTGTGTCGCCTAAAATGATTTTTTAAAAGCAGACGTTTATAATATAGAAAGGTTGTTGTATCCACAGGGAGGTGGGTTTTGGAAAAATTGAAAATTTTTTGTTTAAAGTGGCAAAGGATTTTTCAAAACAAAACTTAAAAGAAAAAATATTTTTTTTAGAATTTTAAAATAAGATTTTAAAACATAAAATTAAAACGATAAAGCTTTGAGAATCTCTTGAATGTTTCGTAACTGATACGAAATTTTAACTCTACAATATAATTATCTAAAGTATTTGATTTATTATATCTTTTCTCATTAATATATAGCAATCAATTTTACTAATTTTATAAGTAAACCTAAAGCGATAATATAGCAAGCTATAACACAGTAAGAGTTTTCCTATAAAAGTAACAAAATAATTATCTCTCATTAATGATTTGGTGTACTAACTATAAAAATTACATCTGCTGTTACTACAATTATAATTAACATCATTTTGAGATAGAAGAGATAATAACGAGTCAAAATTATACTATTTAAATGGAATAAATTTTTGCATTAATTTCTAACAGCACCTCGTCTTATTAAAGAGTTTAAGAATACATTATGTCATCTTCTATCGACAATAAATCAAGAGTTACCAAACATTTACTATGCTAGTTCATGTCCATAATACAGTAAAAACTTGTTTTAATAAACATGCATGATTTCAATAATATTAATATTAATTATGCAACACAATTAAATCACATAAAGAAAGTATGACTAAATCTATGCAAGAATTGGATAATATAACAACATTAATAATAATTATTAAAAACATAGAAAATATAATTTATTCTATAAAAATATCAACATTACAAAACAGATTTAGAGCTAAAAACCATACCAAAGTACTATATATACAAGATTATCTCTCTGCTTCACCAGACTTTTTATAGTATTTTAGGCATTATTTTAATATTAAAAGTAGGATCGAAGGAGTATTTTAATAGCATCTCCTCCCAAAAGAGGGTACCATTAAGCTAGAAGCTTAGTAGTTGAAAAACTAAGAAAAGACCAAAGGGCCTTGAGATGTGTGTTGAGGGGAAAGAAGCACGGTATTTATAGTGAAAAATTTTCACTATTCAAAATTATTTAAATAATTTATTTACATTATTTATTTATATTATTTATTTATTTATTATTTTTCTTTTAAATCGCCTCTCCACTCACAAGAATCCGCTTATTGATTATAAACTTTTTTCTTTCTTCTCCATGTCATTCACCTGGTTAGTATGCAAATTGGGCTTCCAATCATGTGCTTCGCCCGTACCGATCGGACGTTTTTGGAGCATTTGATTGTTGACCGAAGACTGAAGAAATGGCTAGGATTACCCCAATCTGAGCGGGACTGAGTGGGCTAAAGATAACCGTTCGATTGATCTGAGTAAACTGCTCTGATGACATCTGAAGTGCGTGCATGTGGGTAAGACCGCATGGGATCTAGAGCAATCTTAGAGACTCGCTTGACATGTGGTAGGACACACGGACGGTTGGGATCTTTGGATGGGCGATCTGAAGGTCCTTGTCCTGCCACGTGGTATTCCTTTTTATTTTTGAAGTTCTTTTGATTTCTTATGCATTTGAGGTCTTTTTTTGCTCTTTTTGACTGTTTTGCTCCATTTTCCCTCCATATTTTAAATTTAGAATTAATAAACACACTAAAATTAATTATTTTACAAACAAAATATTTGCAATGATTATTGAAATATTTATTTTACAATAAAATATATAAAAATAATTACAAACTTTTAAAATTCTAGTTTCTTTCGGTTTGATACAAATATGATTTTTAAGACTCGAAAATTTTTTTAGAAATTACTAAAAATATAATATAACATATTTATAAACTCAAAATTTATTTACAAACATTATAAGATTCAAAAGAAAATCACATTATATTATTTTTACGGTTTTGATTGTTTACAAACTAAACACATATTTAATATACCGAAACGGTTCTAAAAATTAACAAAAATATTATTAAATATATAAACACACTAAAAATATATTTTTAAAGATATTTATACACTAAGATACATAAATAGTAATTAACACAAAAATGCTATTAATTAGAAGATTTAATGAGAAATAAAAGTAAAAATAAATAATTTTATCTTTAAAAAATATACATTTTTCTAGTCTTATCAGGCAATTTATATGATCCTTTACATAAGACAATAATTTATCAAGAAAATAGATTAAGCTTCATGACTTAACGAGGCAGTGATAATAACAAGAAAAAAGAAAAAGAGGAGGAGAAAAATTCTCTTTGGAATTCTATCTTTTGAGCATCGTAAGTACGTGTCCTTGTTGGTTCCACCAATACATTAGTCATTAAATCTTCAAGAAAAGGCGTTGCTAGTAGAAAAGTACAAAAATGTTGGCATCATACCCATGCAATGTGTTGCACCTCATGGATAACTACTCCTATCAAGAAGACTTTCCCGGTGCTTTCACTTTCTCAACACCCATTCAGCATTTTGTTTATGTATTGCCATCTATCCACATGCAAAAACTCCAATATCTTTTATGTTTTTTCCCCCGAACAATTGCATAATTGTCAAGCTCATCTTATCAATTTACATATAGTTCACATCAACAAAATTATATTCATGTGTCACGTTTGACTTTCTTGGCAAACAAGATGTACTATGACTATGAGACCTAACCTCGAAATTACTTGTGTCGGTTACCATACTAAACCCACCGATAAAACCTCATTCAATGCAAATATTTCTTATTGTTAAACTTGTGTGGTGTGTGTTAAGGCCGATGATCAGTAAGTCAAACGCCATGAGGTAGGGATGGTAGGGGTTTAGATTTTAGAGGATGCAGGCTCACTATCGTATTTTTTTTTTTTAAAAAAAAAAACCTTGTGCAGTAAGAGTAGAAAACGATACCTATGATGTATGATTAGATTTTTCATCCATCATGTCATTGGATGTTGTTTTCAAATTAATATATGTGGAATTGAGTTTAAGACCTTCAAACCCCTATTACCACAAAAGCTATCGCGTAGTACCACATGTTGTGATCACTTCAGGTATACATATTGGTTGATATTGACAGGGTACACATATCAGTACAGTAGTAGAAATTTAACATACCACGATAGTTTTAACTATCATGTACAGTTACCTTGACGGTACTAGACCGTCATAGAATCTATTATCATGGTAATTAAAGGGGTTCCACGATTTTTTTTTTTTTTTTTTTTTTATTGTTGTGGTAACTTTACACGATAGTTAAAAACTACCATGAAAACTAAAGCTTTTTCGATTTGGGGGTGGGTCTAAGAATGAACTTTACACGATGATTTTTGATTGAAAAAACCATCGTGTAAAGTGATCATCGTCTTACCCTCATATATGATGACAATTTTCGCTTTTTTGATCTATCTTGCATTTTTAAATCTCCTACCACAACGGTTTTTGACAAATTATCATCAAATATGTGTCGTTTAAACACTATATTATTGTGGTGGTATGTATTTGTGTGTACATAGACATAGATATATGTACATGTTGACACTAATGTTTCTGTAACATAAAAAGTATATATTTATAATGCAATGTATAATTGTAGCCCTATCGGTTAAATGTACACAGTGCTACTCTTTTTCGGGTAAAACCCTAAATGTACCTTAGCTAACTATTCAAATGATGGATTACCCCCTAAAGACATGGAGAAGTTAGAAGTCTTAATCGGTGTATAATATTTGATAATTCACATGTTATACAGCTGCTGCCAGTTATCCGTACATACGTCCACTATTTTATCCTTTTTGATCTTGGAGAAATTCTATTTATTAGACGTAACGTCGTAGCCTATGAGAACCATGACATTATTGAGTGGGTCAATCAGTGATAATTATGTAAATTAAGCGCATTAAGTTTCAAAAATTCCAAATTATTTTCCTCCCAAGACGGAATAATGATAACACAATCAGAGGGAATTTGAAGGTTTTTTTTTTTTTTTTTTAATTTTTTTTAAATTTTTTAATCTTTGAGGAAAGGATCAAGATGTCAAATCATGTCTATCATTTTCGGAATTCAATGATGGGCCCATGGCGGCCCAACTCACACATCTCTACTAAGATAGCCCTTTGTCCAACATGTACATGTACACTTGTTCGAAGTAACGTACACCGTCCAACTGTCCATAAAATACATACTTCTCTACGATGACCACCAAAGTTATCAGATCGCACGTATATAATCAATTTAAAGAGGTGAATTGCCGACTTCTCCAAATGTTTTGCAAGTTCATTAAAAAAAAAATAAATAACGATAAAATATTTACAGCCCGTTTACATTATGAGTTGGAACTTGAGACATTATAATAGCGTGTTTGGAAAGTGAATATTGGCTATTTGAAAGAATAGTTAAAACTATTACTGTTGGTTCGAGGATTGTAATATATGAGAGTTTTATATTGTATCTCTTTTTACTCTAATATGTGAAAGCTTTTTACTGTTCACAGTTGTAATTGATGGTTATTATTGCTCTTGCAAATAGCCCATTAAAGTTGATAGTTTAAATGAAAGTATTATAGCATGTGAGAGCTTTACACTATAATATCATTTTATTTTACACTATAACATGTCATGAAAGCTTTATGCTTTTTAAATTAAAATTGATGAGCTTTAACTGATTTTGTCAACACTCTAGTAGGAATTCAAAATTCAAATTTTATCAAAGAAAAATTGCGGCAAAATCGGTTCTAACTGAGAATAAGTTGAACTGAATTGGTATTTTTAAACGGGTTATAAAAAAATTAAAACAAATATTACAATTATAAAATTTGTAAGAAAAATACTAAGTTGGATCGATATAACAAACGAAACAAACGATCCATTATAGTAATAAAAACAGTCAAAATCATTTTCGAGAACTTGCTAAGGGCATCTTTCAATTACCTAGTCATTTTCGTTTACCATATTAGGTGATCAATTCAAGCTAGCAAGCTAGCTTGCTATATTAACGTGTCCGCATGATTGGATCCATTTCATATTATATTGCGGTAAAAACAAAAGAAAATGCTTTAATTTGAGTCCAGGTTTCACAGAATAAGCGGACAGTAGCTTCACCGACTAATTAAAGAAGAGATTTGGGATTTTTTTCCTCAACAAAAAATAAAAGGGAAAAATTAACATCAAAGACTTTAGCACATGGCAAGAAGTTAACACCCACTAAACTCTACAAAAAAAAAAAAAAAATCCATATCTGATCAAGCTTCTTTGCTAAAAAGATAAAATTAGAAACCGATCAACATGACAAAAAATTTTCAAAGTAAACTGAATTTAGATGACAAGGGTCGTTGAACCAATATTAAGGACTGTTTGGCATGATTTTTGCTTGTGTTTTTAGTAAGTAGAAAAAAAGATGTAAAATTTGTAGCTTTTTAGTAAGTTTTTGAAACTATAATTTTTAAAAAAAAAACTTAAATGGATCAAAATGGGTTTTAAATGTTTTTAATAAGTTATAAAAATGTTATATTTAAGTTTCTAATGTATTATTAACACTCTTGGCATAAATTTCAATTTATTTTAGAAGTGATTTGAGAAACTATTTTTATGGTTTTGATTGAAATCACTTCTAACAAATCACTGAAATATCTCCAAAAGTGACTAAAAAAACCAAAAACAGTTTATAAAAAGCCTTCCCAAAATGCCCAAAATTTGCTAGTGTAAAGGTTGATTGTCATACTAAGATATTGAATATATATATATATATATATATATGTATGTATGTATGCAAGAAATAATTAAGCAAAAAAAAAAGTGGAATTATAGGTTTACAACAATTAATGAAGTATTTATTTTATAGAGGACAAATAAATTACAAATTTCATATGAAGCATTATTCACTGGCATGGTCAGTACATTCACATTTTCTTTTTCGTAATTTGTTGTTTACTTTAATGTGTGTGTGTGTGTGTGTGTTCACACACACGTGCCTATGACAACTAATCATTGAAAAAAAAAAAGGACCAGAAATTATTGATATCCCATTAGTTTGTTTAAGATGAATTTGTTCATATACATTCCTTCCAATAACAAGAAGATCAATATGAAATGTCGCCCATAATGTTGACGTGCTTGCTGATCAGTTCAACGAATCTAGTTAGATAGTGATCAGAAAGAAAGGGCAATTTTTTTTTTTGTTTTTGTTTTGGAAAAAGCTAGCTAGTTTATGAATTCTGACTGGAGAAGTGGTTTTATATCTTCCGAAAAACACACATGGTAAATTTTCAAACTTGCAGTTTGTCCTATTCGGATGACAAGATGTTTTAAGCCTCTCCAAATTTTATAAGCTAAAATACTTATTATTTTCAATTTCTTTTTTTAATTAACACTCACATTCTAATGTTAATTAATTAATTTAAGCGTGGTAGTTTCTTTTCCTTTTATATATTGACAACTAGAGTAGTATATTCTACGTAAAAATGGAATCATGAATTTTTGTATTATTATTTTAGTACCTTGCATATTGATAAAACATCATATTGGTCCTTTGTTGTTTGAGAAATTTAACAAGTGCCAACTGCCCTAAGCTTATTTTTTGAGATATAATGCCCATGTCACCCTTTTCTTGAAATTTGCTTCAAATTTTTCATAAAAAGAAAACCTTTAAATCTTTTAATTCAGTATCTAAACAAATTAAAGGGTCTTTTTTTTTTAAACATTGAAGCAAACTAAAATTAAACAAAAAGGCAAAATGAGTATTTTGTATATTAAGACATAGGCTTTTGGTATCAAAATGATCAAAATGATTTTTTTTAAATATAATAAAGTACCATTTTTATTTTTCAAATAGCGGAATTTCAATATGATATTTTGTCAAAGTAAAAGGTATATCAACATGATAATAACCCCATTTTACGAATGTATGATGATTTGTATAGAAACGTGGAAGTGGAAGCAGTATTGAAGAGTGAATATACCATTGAGTACTTGTTTGTTGGTTGGTCCCCTTTGGCCTAAATCCATGTAGAACTCACCTTATTGGAAAGTAAACCGACATGTACCATGATATACGTATTGATTATTGGGGTGATAAATCCCAGAAAAGCCTGCCGCAGATTTTTCTTTTCCTTGTACATTTTCCCGATTATACAAAACAAAACAAAACAAAAAATTGAAGTTAAAAAGTCCACTTGCATCATTAACTTAAGAGACCCACATCAAAATAAAGCAAGCATCACGAGCGTCGAAGTTTTTAATTCTTTGAAAACAACCTCTTCACTTAGTGCAATCTATGCAAAAAGGTGAAGAAAAAGTTACTACACTGGTGATTTTTTAGTTTCCTTCTTCACAAATCACATCACTACATGCCAAATATTTAAAAATAGAGGAAAGCCAAATGTAATCAAGTGGCAATTGTTACTATTAATAGATTAGACTAGAATACATGATGCAAAGATATCAAAATTCCATAGTTCATATAGGAATACATTATTCATTGAAATTCTAGCGGTGAATTTTAACATGTACGATAAGTGGATCCCGCAAGTTGAAAGGATATTCAAATATGTGATTAGTTAAAAATTAGTGTTGTTGATGATCAAAAGAGAGATTAGTTAAAAATTATTGATAGCAATCTATTTTAAACTGTCAAATCTGTATTATATACATATATATATATTAATCCTATTGAATCTTATGGAGTAATAACTTCGCTATTAACAAAATAATAGAATCTAATCTCAAAAGTACATTATAACATATTAAACTGAGACTTATAGTTTTATAAGCAATAAGATTATAACCTACTAAAGATAAAAATGATTTTTCTTTGCTTTAGTATGATTTTGACTAAATTTAACTTGTAGTAATATGCATTATATACCCTGTGGTAGAAAGTTCTTATTATATAGTAGTGATAATCACGAGAGATCTTTTGGAGGAGAGAGAAGAATTAAAAGTAGGGTTAATCTTTCGGTGCCACCACAAAGGCTAAAATTGAATTGAATGCCACACGGTTTTGTGAGGCGCAAAGAGAGAGAGAGAGAGAGAGAGAGAGAGAGAGAGAGAGAGAGAGAGAGAGAGAGAGAGAGATGAGTCTACGTATAGCTGACTTTGTGTAAGCAAAGAAGTAAATGCACTTTGCTGTCCATTTTGACTCTTCTAGGGCCCAAAAAAAAATAAAAAAAATAAAAATTTCTCCCCCTTTTACCTTTTCTCTCAATCGGTCAGCGTAGAGACCATCCTTGGTCTCTTCTCTGTATATATATACATGACTACTCATGGACAAGAAGCAAGCCTTTTCCTTTGGACGCTTGTCTATCCCTCACAATACATATTATCTACTCTCTCAAGAGAAGAAGAAGAAGAAAAGCCAAGAAGTTTGATCTGGAAAATTGTTGTATTATATTGAAAAAGAGAAGAAAAGAGATCATCAAAACTCTTCTCTTTGTGAAATCTACTTTTAGAGAGAGAGAGATAAAAGAGAGAAATAAATTATGGGAAGACCTCCTTGCTGTGACAAAGTTGGAGTGAAGAAAGGGCCTTGGACTCCTGAGGAAGACATCATTTTGGTCTCTTATATTCAAGAACATGGTCCTGGGAATTGGAGATCAGTTCCTACTAACACAGGTACAAATCAAACATCATCACTATTTCAACTATATAATATGTGTGTGTGTGTGTATGTGTTTGGTAATAATTTTTCTTTTTCCACATTTGGAACTGGGTTTTGGCCTTTTTTCACTGATTTTGGAACTCGGGTTGGTTTGTTCATTAAAGTTGTGAAATTAATGAGTTTTTCCTTTTCATTTTTTAGGTTTGCTCAGATGCAGTAAGAGCTGCAGGCTTAGATGGACTAACTATCTGAGGCCAGGAATCAAACGTGGAAATTTCACTGACCGTGAGGAGAAGATGATTATCCATCTTCAGGCTCTTTTGGGCAATAGGTAATAACAAAATAAATAAAAATATTAAATAAATAAAAAGATCAAACTCAGCTGTGTGTATGACTCATTTTTTCCAGAGTTGGGATTTTGTGAGGATTATTCTACTATTATTCTTTTAGAAAAATAGTTTTATTGTCCTTCATCTTGTTTTCTTGCTGTTTTTTAATTTGGATAGATTGATTAAATATGTTTTACAAATCCCAATAGGGAGATTCAACAGAGTTGTTAGATCACATAGATGTTCTTTTTATTCATTGTTTATACAAAGAGAGACAGAGATAGAATTTCTTTTTTTTTTTTTTTTTTTCTTTTCGTTCCCTATCTATGGTGGCATAAATATTTTTTTATTTTATATTTTTCAGATGGGCTGCTATAGCTTCTTATCTTCCTCAGAGAACAGACAATGATATAAAAAATTACTGGAATACTCACCTGAAAAAGAAGCTCAAAAAGCTCCAAACAGGCCTTGATGGTCATTCCCAAGATGGGTTCTCATCAGCTATTAATTCACAGCAAATCTCTAAGGGAAAGTGGGAGAGAAGGCTTCAGACAGATATCCACATGGCCAAACAAGCTCTTTGTGAGGCTTTGTCCCTTGACAAACCAAATCATCACGATGATCATAATTTGGCCGAATCTAAGCCATCCATACTTGATACTTTTCAAAATAGCGTCACCGGTGATAATCACCACAACGCTAGGTCATACCAAGCACCTCCATCGTCAACATACGCATCAAGCGCCCAGAACATAGCCCGGTTGCTTCAAAATTGGATGAAGAATTCAACAAAACCGGGTGAGGAGGCGAACCGGGTCAACCCGGTTCCCACTTTCTTGGGCACTACCTCAAGCTCAAGTGAAGGGGCACAAAGTGGAACAACCACACCTGATCATGATCATCGTCAGGCTTTTGACCACTCCTTCTTGAGCTTCAACTCAGCAGACGGCTCTCATGAGACGGTCTCTGCTGACGAAACAACGACCCACCTGACACCAGAAACCGCCAGCCTCTTCCAAGATGAGAGCAAGCCCAACATAGAGGCTCAAGTGCAAGCACAAGCGCCTCTCACGTTGCTTGAAAAGTGGCTGCTTGATGATGATGCAGCTCAAGGCCATGAAGACCTAATTAAGATGACACTAGAAGATAGTGCATCACTGTTTTGAGAGTAAAAATAATAATAATTAAGCTCAAATTAATGTTTTTAGCTGTTATCTCTTGTTAATTTCTTTGTTTTTGTGGATATAGGTTCTCTTTTTTTTTGTCTCCTAGCCTAAGCAGAGAAGGAAATATAACACTTGCATCCCTCACTGAAGGGAACTGAAAAAAGTGTAAATTAAGATATATTTCATATCCATATCCATATCATATATCTTATATGCACTGCATGTTAATAATGGAAACTGTTTTTCTTCTGCTTAGAACTGAAAATTCTATTGTTTTTAATACATTTCAAGAAGAATTACGACTAGGGTTTTGACTTGATTTCTTGAGAGATATTTATAACACCAGAATTCTTTTTTTTTTTTTCCCCTTTCCTTTTAACTATGGATGATAGTTATGGGCTGAAGAATTTGAATGTTTATCTATATATTATTTAAAATGGAGTGCATACCATCGATGAAGCTAGAATTTTACTCTAATGAAGCCATGAATTTAGACAAAACTATGGACGAAGTTGGAATAAGATCAAATTTGGAAGTGGCTCTAACAAAAGCATTTAGATTAAAATATTTAAATTTAATTGCTAGGCGTTTAAATACAAAACATATCAGGGAGGCCCTTGCCCCTAATTTACGTGTACCATATTTTTTATCTACCAATAATTTTTAATAGATAAATGAATAGGTGGCACAATTAACATTAAAAAGAACTAAAATATCATAACTAGGTTGACATCCATTAGCTTGTGCCTCCCGCACCCTGTACTTAACTCCTTGTTACAAAAAGAAAAGGGAAAGAATAACAAAATGTTTAATAAGAAAGGAAAGAAAGTTCTTCAAAAGGCTATCATGACTATAACAACAATTGAAAACACGTCAGAATGAGAGGCCGAAACTCATATGAAAAACAAAACCATTAGAGTTCTCCTAAAAAACCTAGCTAGTAAAACGTAGAGAGAAAAACCTAACTAGGGTAAAAAAAAAAAAAAAGTTGCCGTACTTATTAATCGACAAAACCTACAAGCCAAAATCAAAACAGCATGAAAGTTTAACAGTTTTGGAAGCTCTAGACAGAAAAAAGGAACTGAAGCTCTATAGATCAAAGTTAAAATGAAATCCGAGCCATAAGACCACTAATATTATAGTTGACGAGAAATTGCAGAGGAGGTCAACAATCTAAAATGCAGTTGCCCTCATGAAAAATATGAGTATCGTTAGCACCGAGAGAATTAGGAAATCTAAGCATAGAAAGTACGGTTGCGATATTTCTAGGGGACAAGGAGATTTAAAACAAAAGAGATCCACATACATTGAGTCTTGCTCAATCCACAGATAAGCCAATTAAACTTTTAATTCTTATTAATGGCAAGAATAAAGCTCATCAACTCAGCTTCAAAAGCAAAAGAAATATCAAGAGAAGCTGAAAAACAACTCTCAACAAAAACCATAACAAGTCCTAAAAACAACACCGCAACTTACCAAACCTAGAGCACCTCTAGCATAACCATTAATATGGACCTTGATCCAACTAGGAATAGGAGGAAGGGGGCGGGGGGTAGGGCACTAGAAAAGACTGGACTTTTAGTAACAATAATTTTTAACAAAACTTTTAGTCATAACAAAATAGTGTGACTAATGCGCATTTAGTCACAACTTTTAATTTAATTTTTGTTGTGACTAAAACTTTAGCCATGAGGTTTTTAGTCATGAAAATATGCTGTTGTTAAAAATCTCATGGTTAAAAGTTTTAGTCACAGCGAAATGTTATAACCAATGTATATTTAGTCACAATTTTTATTTAATTTTTGTTGTGACTAAAAGTTTTGTTAAAAGTTGTTATGACTAAAAGCTCAGTTTCTTGTACTGGGGAGGGAGAATTCAGTCAATAATATTTTGTTACTTGCCAAAATTACTAGCTAGACTTATGAAGGTGAAGGTTGCTTGTCAAAATTATTAGCTAGACTTTTTAAGGTGAAAATATATATGAATTTAGTGTTAGATTATATCTGTAATCACAATAAAAAAACTTTTTGAGAAATATTGTCATGCAAAGTTGATAGAATTAAATGAAAACGCAATGAATAAACTTTTGTACTATTATTTTTCAATTATTTCTCATAAATTAGAATCTTATCTTTTTAATAGTACTAACCATTAAAGATCATAATTCATATATATCCTTTTAAAAAGTTGACTGAGAATTCATTACTATAGATTTAAGGTCAATTAAGGATGGTTAGAAGTCATTTATTCCAGTGAGAAAAAAACAAGTACTATCGTTGGCAGAGTAATTATCTCTAAAATTAATCACATATTGTTTGTTATAATTTCTAATACTGTATATATAGATGTGATAGTGTACTAAAAGGTGTATCATGACATGGAGTGCAAAAAATGAACCATACAGAAATTATTAATTTATTGGTAGGTTTAAAATTTATAATTAATTCATAACGTACTCGTTAATATTTGGCTTCGTGTGCTTTTTGACTCATCTAGTTGTAAATCGTGTTAGAAATCAAGGCCAGTGTATTAATAAGTTATCGTTTAATTAGCAACTAACTCTTTTAATGCTATTATTATGCTCCATATCTTGGCCATTCCAAAAATGCTTTTATTATTATTATTCAATTCAGCTGAGCAAGACAAATGGAATTGACAGTAGAAGAAAAGTTTATATTTATATCAAATAACTGTCCTCGCAGAAGAATTCTACTTAATCGTACGTAAATACAAATATCAAGCTATGTGTAGAACCGACAGTTTAATTAGCAGATGTTCAACTGATTTCTATTTAATTGATGGAGTGTTAGTGCATCATATAACCTAACGCATGTAGTACGAAATGAATATCTAGTCAAAATCACATATAAACGAAAAGGTATATAAAAAGTTGACAAGATATAACATATTTTGTTAGTTCAAATATTGCTCTACAAGTAGGGTTGCAAATTAGAAACTCTAATTCTATTAGAAGCGAACAAAATGCGTAAAAAAAAAAAAAAAAAAAAAAAGCTGAAAAATTTAACATATAAAAAGTTATGACGGTTCACCCTCAATGCATAAAAGAGTTAGGTTTATTCTCTGTATATGACTCAATATGATAGAGAAGAAGTTTACAAAAGTGAATCACATGCTGCTTAACTTTTTATGCCTTTTCTATAACAACCTCCAATTTGCACCTCCTTTACATATAGAAAAATTAGGAAAACCAAATTTCGTAACTGTGAAATCCCAAAACTACTTACTTTATATAGAGCAATAATTCATTAGGGCATGATTATTTTTTTAAAGTAAGTTTTAATTCCAACATAAGTGAAATACAAATTTGACTAACCTTGAAATACAAAGCATGAAGGCATTAAACTAGGCTCCACAACTTATGATATTGTTTGAACCCTATCCTAAAAAAATTAATCTTATCAATGGATCTAATTACTTGTTAAGTTAGATGCTATGCCTTTGGTCAATTGGTTCAAATCTTGTACTGTTATTATACTATGGAAACTGAAGTATACTATACATATGTTCATCATGTAATAAAACAATTTAAAAAATGGGCATATGTTTGCTTTATTTCTATTAAAAATGGGGTTTTGAGAGTTGCTTATGATATACCAGTCTTACTACAAGAAAAATTACATTTAACGACAAATTATTTACGATATGTAGTTTTTAAATGTCGTTGAAAAGTACATACAACGACGTCTTCAACAAAGATGTTGTTAATAACATTTGAAACAATAATTAACGACATCTATATGATGCCGTATTAAAGGTCTCATTTTAACGACAATAGTTTAATGTCGTTAAATTATTTAACGACAAGTAGGAGATGTCGTCAAAGCCTTGGAGATTCTACGATATCCTTTATAGACGACATCTTGACCAATGTCGTCTATAAGAGGTGTCGTAGAATCTCCAAGACTTTAACGACATTTCCTACTTGTTGTTAAATAATTTAATGACACTAAATTATTATCGTTAAAAGGAGACCTTTAACATGATATCTACATAGATGTGGTTAATTATTATTTCAAATGTCGTTATTGACCTCTTTGTTAGAGGTGTCATTTTATGTACTTTTCAACGACATTCAAAAACTACATGTCGTAAATAATATGTCGTTAAATGTAGTTTTTCTTGTAGTATCTACTGACCACCGCGTGATCTAAATTTATAAACTGTAGACATTATACCTATTCAGTAATTATTTAGGAACACCAAGATGCTCTTTGTCATGTTCATGGTGTATGCTTAGAAATATATTGCCTTTTTCAAGTACAGTAGTAATATATGTCTTTTTATTTGAGATATATATGACATTGCTTATTTACAAATAAAAACCGCGGAAAATCTATGGCCAGGAATTGCCTTGGGAATATGCATATATGACTTAAATGCACAACATGTGAAAGGTTTGACACTTCCTTTTGGCTTTTTATATTTTTTGTAAGGAAATTAATTAATTAAGCCTTTTTTTTGGGGAAAAATTAATTAAAGCTAGCTGGATCTGCTCCACCACCCATTTCCCCATGTTAAACTGTAAAGGCATTGGGAGAAACCCCCTCATGAATACAATCACCAGATGGAATAGTCATATGAAACACTTCTTTACACTTCCTCATTTCCCCTTTTGAACTGTCACAGAACAGGCGAAATTTATTGGAACCCTGATCCCTTTTTTTTTAATTTCTAAAAGGAAATCAACATCTTTTGTCTTATTTTTTAGTCCTGGTAATTAAATTTTAATATATAAGTAAATTATTTATTTATTAGTTGAATAAATAATGAGAGAATAATCAAGAGAATAGAAAAATATGACGGGAAATTTGGACTCTTTCACAGGCCTTGCATCTTTAAAGCTTCAAATTTAATTATTTAGAATGGTAAACATATGAATATAATAAATAACTAAAACAAATTATACTATTATGAATTAGTAATTATATTTCAAATTATTAGATAAATAAATAATACAATAATCAAATTCACAATCTGTGAAGCAGGCGAGTTAATGTTTACTAGAACAAATATCAACGTGCTTATCAAACTAATCAATTTTGATGTCAAGTGGACTCTTCTTCATACCAAGATATTTGGAGACACATGTCTTCTTCACAAATAAATTAATTCGATACACTCGTTTATAGAAATTTCTACTCAAAGTTTAATAAATTGAAATCATGCTATATATATTCAGTATTTCTCTCATTTTAGACCGTTTTGCGATCATATCTCTAAACTTGGGCAAAAATAAAAAAGGGTATGCAAATTGTTACATATTACTTAACGGATTATATATATATATATATATATACATATATATAGAACATTACTAGTTGCAATATGGTTACTATTTTTAAAACGAAAGATGAGGATAAATGGATTATCATAAATTCATAATGATGTGTCCCGTAAAAAGAAGCTTCCCATGAGCGACAAACATTTAAATGCATATGCATGCGCATGCCATGTATCTCACCAAAACGACAAGCATCTAGCCATATATAGCTCTCTTGACTTTCCAATTTTAAATGATATCCTTAGAACATTGCTTTGAACATCGCTTCTTCTGCATGGAGTACACATTGGCTTTCAAACTTTTCTGCTTAATTTCAGTCCCAAAACACCATAGACAAAAAAAATTCAAATATTTTCTCAGGTTTTAATGGTTACATTTATAATGGATATTGTTACTATTAACTGTTTGATATAAATTTAGCGGTTGTAATTAAATAGATGGTTGACTAAAAGAATTATAAAAATTAAGGAGATTTAATTCTTATTATGACGCATTATTAATTGTTGTTAATGCATACTTTTATGGAAAGATAACCATTGAAAATATAACAATTGAAAACTAATACACACTACAGGAGATAAGAATTGTTATAGCATGCATGCTCATACAAGAGTAGCTAATTTTGGTTGTCATCTCTTACTTTTTCTTTAACACCAACGACGAAAAAAGAAATACGAAAAATATTTGTTAGAAATAAGCATGTGGATCTCAGACAAGCCTTTCCTATCATCATACCTATAATTTGAATTAAGAAAATCATGTATTATAAGTAGTACTTTATGTCAAAAAGAAGAAAAAAAGGAAACGGATCCACACTAGACAAAACAAGGTTGGCTTGGTCCCATCAACCCCGTGGGGACCATGCCCTTATCTCATAGTATTCATGTGTAAATACTAGTGGGGTCTCTTGACATTTCAGAGTGTTATGTTCAATATAGGGACTACTCTACAAAAGCCCCCCATAAAGTAGCTCATTAATATTACTACACAGAAAGAGAAAAGACAGGTTGGCCACTAAGTTTAGACTCTTTAGTCATGTATATCAATTTACATTAAATGTACTATTTGTTAATCCTCTATTATTAGTATTTATTACTACTCTGGCCTTTGGGATTGAACATGACAATTCGTTAACTTAAATTCTTCCATTTTTGTGCTGGCTTTATAAATTTGATATATATATATATATATATATATATATATATATGAATGAATTGGAAATGAAACTACTTTTGCATAGATATTTATGCAGCTAGTATGATGATAAAATGCATTGTTGGATATTAACTTGATATTATTTACACCATCAAAAAAAGGACAAATTAAATATTCAATAACTTATTTCCAGCACTCATGTCAAATTTGATACTCGATCACTAAGCTATTTGCATGCACGGGCTAAGTTTTGCCGAAATTATGAACACTCTAAACGTAGAAGAGACATCTTGAGGAGCCAAAAAATTCCACCTTCAGATTTATGTCATGAATATTGAAATGTTGGATTTGTGTCATACAATTAAATAAGTTAAAGTTCAACAAAATGAAACGTAAATCCTAACAGTAAAAAAAATTTGACATAAATAATTAGAAAAAAAACATATGATAACTGTGACATGCAACCTAACTTTCTCAACGTACAATGCACCCTTTTAACCCTTTTTTACTCAGAAAAAGCCTTTAACTAAAATTAATAGTATTTTTAAAACTTATTAAAATAAAAAATGGATAATTTGCATGCACTTTCAATAGTCAAACAAGTTAACCCAGCTGAATTCTTGATAGACAATAACTTGTAGTTTTTAATGTGTGAAATTCGCTTTCAGTTGTTGGTAATAAAAGACTTATTTGCTTATGAAATTATTTATATATCTGAGTCATAAAACTCGGCTCCCTTTATTTGATACCATATGTTCTTAGGATAGGTTGTAAAATATAGTTAACTAGCTCTGATGTGAACAAGAATAGTGGAAAAATGATCCCTTGACCTTTGTACAAGTGACCCATGATACTGCTTATTTTTTAACTTCCAAATTTTTTGGGGGTAAAACAATGGGCAGTGTGGAGCTTTTGTTTGATAAATGTGTGAGAGAGATTGTTTAATATATAGATCCACGTGAAAGTGAAGGTACAAAAACATGGTTGCACATGGGCTGGGCCAAGTTTACTTCATTTCAACACGAAGAATCGGATACAAGTTGCAGAGAAGGCCCACAAATGGAACCAGACCTTTTTTTTTTTTTTTTTGTTCAGATGTAAATGTTGGGCATCAGAAGAAGGAAAGCAAAAAAATGGAGTCCCCACTGGGCTCATGGTTCAGCAGCCAATTGAAAATTAAGCATGGTCATAGTAACATTCTATATCATATTATTGTAATACAATACGGTATTTGGAGATGGTGACGGTTGGGGGAGCGTGGGCCGGGGATGACAACGAGCTAGGTTTGAGAGTTGGATATTTTCAATTTTGGTTTTTTGGGGTTCGAATGTGTCATTTTTGGGGTTTTGAAGGCCACCATTTTTTTCCTCAAGCATTTGATGATGGTCTAAGAGAAGCAATCATCGAAATTCGACATTCAAGATAGGTTTTTGAGGAGAACTTCTACATGTGTGCCCTGCATTTTCTTGATGTCTTGAAGAAGCAAGGTGCCAAGACGGAGAAAATCAAAGTAAGAGGCCTCATGTTTATAGATGCTTTGTTAGACGGAAAATCACTAAATGCGTCATGATCGAAACTGACGCCATTCACAACTTCAGTTTGAAGACGGAGGTGCAATACCTTGGCCTTAAAACTAAACTAAGATGTGGGTTATATGAAAGCGGTCAACTCAAAGGCCCTACATATGGCCTTTGTAACAAATCAAATACATGTCAAGATTGGCACTTGGAGGAATTGCTTGATATGCTTCTTGTGTGGTTATATGGAAAGGCGTCGAAGATGAATAATCAACTAGCAGAATGGAGAAGACCTAAAGACCTGCAAGCAAAAGATTGAAGAATTTGAAGCAGCACAATCATTGACGGCAATCAGATAATGAGTGGGGGAGGGTGTCACACTTTTTCATGTCTCCTCTTGTAGAAAGGAAAAAAAAAAAAAAAAAAAAAACCATGAAAGCTCTTTAGGGAGGGGGACGGTGGTTTCTTAGGCAGCCATGAGAGCTAGGCTATTGATGTAATAGGAGTTTTAGCTATGTACTCCCTCACTCATATCAATAAAAGAAGTAGCATATATAGTTTGAATACATATTGTGTTTTTTTTTTCCTTTATTGTTGCCTCACTTAATGCCTCGTTTTTGGCTTAATATGTTTTATGTGCTTAATTACCTTGGTTGTTGCCATTTATTGAATTCACATGTTGTTTATGTGCTATTTAGGACATACTGTTGCATATTTTATGCTAACAACATGGTTTATATCATGGTTTGTTTATTTGCAGGTAATATTCTAGGCTGACTTGTTGCCGAGGAGTGAAGCAATTGCCATCGAGGCTTGACTGTGAGAGTATCGATCATCAAAATCTATAGGAACATCCAGACATGTCATAAACCAATTATTGCTAAAATAAAATAAAGAAAAAAAGATTACCAAGCACCTTGCTAAGACACAATAGTATGAAACGCATCCATTATTAAGAAAGTTAACATATTGTATGCTATTACTTTTATTAGTTGTTTTGACTTTATGTGAATTTCTGAGATTTAATAATTTTAGTGCGTAATTTTTTTGATTTTGTGATTGTGACTTGTATTTATATGGAGTCCTATTAGTGAATTCCTTCTCTTTGTTCCTAGTCCATGGATGTATAGGCATACTGTAGAACCATGTTAAATGTCTTTGTTCTCTTTTTCTCTTTTATTTTTGTTTTCAATTTTGTATAGTATCATAGCTTTTTAATCAGATGTGTTCCCAATCCTCCATGGCTGAAGTCACTTTTCTTTCTCTATGCATTCCTTCACTCTACACCTCTTTTTGTTTTTATTTAAATTTTGTTATGGTTTATTCCACTATTTTCTTTCTCTTCCTTTATCATAGGATGTGTGCTTCTTAATCCATAGACCCTATGCCTTCAAACCTCCAGGCCATGCTTCTCCAATTCATAGGATGTGTTCCTCCCTCTATCAAGACCATTCACCTCCAAATCTCTAAGCCATGCACCTTCAATCTCTAAATGTGTGTCTTCAAGAATTCCTTTGCACTTGTATTCTCAACTTTGCATCCATTATCTGCGCCCTTACATCCTCGATGATTAACATCCCTTCCTAGTACCCATGCATACTTGACAATAGTCGTCCCTATGCAACTATTACCATATTCTTTATTTTCTAAGAAAAGAAAAAACAAAAAAAAAGAGTGAGAAATAAAGAAAGAAAGAAAGAAAGAAAGAAAGGAAAATCCTTCTATTATTGAAGTTCCATCTTGTAGGGACATGTTAAGGAAGTTAACATATTGTATGTTAGCTCCCTTCACTTCTTCAAAAAGTGGCTTAGGCAATGCCAAAAACAGAAAGGTTTTTTTTTTATGAAACTGTCATTATATTTGCATAACAAAGAGCGGTAAGGAGACCTCTGTCTTTCAAAAATCTATATGGTGCTTTAGGCAATGGCTTTCTAAAACCTTTCATCTAGTACTTCACATTAAATAACAATTTCCACAAAATTGTCATCTAAATTCAAGTGACCTTTTAAATTTTTTGAAAAAATGATATCATCTAGTACTCTTCTCTCTCTTCCTCATACCTCTCTCATCTCTTTTTCCTTCGTCACCCAATCATTGTTGCTCTCCCTCTCCTTCTATATCGTCATTGTCCTGGCCTAATCACCCTCAAAGTCCGTCGCTCACCCTCACCCTCGAAGTGCATTGTCTACCCTCGTCGTCACCCTTACCTCAACTCTATTGCCCATGTCCTGTCTTTTGCCTCAGCCACCCTTGCCTTCACCTTGCATCCGTAACCCTTTGCCACTACTCCTTGTCATTGTCCCTTTACCGCTGCTTCGCATCATCGCAGGTTTTATGAATGAATTTGATATTAGAGATTGTTTGAAATTATTTATAATTATTTGTATAATTTGTTGTGAGATTAAACTTGATTGATTTAGGTATGTTAGTTTAAGTTTTTTTTTTTTTTTTTTGTTATTGATCTAACTAGGTTTAATTTAGATTTTGTGATTGTATTTGTTATTGAAAATTGTTTGAAATTAGTTATTTATTAGTTTGTAAATTGTTTCTATTACTTTATTTTTTTTTTGATTATTTGGTTTCTTTGAAATAATTTTAAAGTTACATTTTATTTAGGTTTTATAAAATTTTTAGATTGTTGTTAGAAATTGTTAGAAGTTATTTTAAATTTGTTGTTAGATAATTTACTATGAGATTGAATAAAATTTGATTTAATTTTATAGCAATAGATAAAAAATGGAGGTATGCTCATAAGATGAGTGATGATTTTGTGGCTTTTACGAAGGTAATGTCAAAGGGAGTATTATTCTTTGTCCGTGAGTAGATTGTGAAAATATTAAAAAATGATCATATAATGATGTTAGATTTCATTTGTATCGATATTGGATTGATTAGGCTTATCAAATATAGATATAAAATGTTGAGGAAGTCCTTGCTTCATCATCAGTGGTGACAAGAACTGTCCACATTAATAATGTTGATGATGGTAGTAACATGGTTAACATGATGAATGACATGGAAGAAGGCTTTGTGCACCAGTCAAAGTTATTTGGGACGATGATGGAAGATGCAGAGACACCGTTATATAGTAGGTGTTTGGATTATACTAAACTATCCTATTCGATTAGATTATGGAATTTGAAGGCATCGAGTGGGTGGTCAAATTCAAGTTTCACAGGATTTTTAGAATTTTTAAATTATGCATTTTCAGATAATAATAAAGTGTTGTCAACTATATGTAAAGCAAAGAAGATGTTGAGTACTCTAGGAATGGAGTACAAGAATATACATGTTGGTCTGAATCGTTATATATTATGCTCGAAAGAGAGTGAAGACTTAGATGAATGCCCAGTGTATAATAAGCCTAGGTAGAAGAAAGCTAAGAAGTTATCGAAGGGAAGAAAATGTGTACCGATAAAGGTGTTGTGGTACATTCCAATAGAACTGCACTTGAAGCGATTGTTTAGTAATATAGATCATGCAAAGGGTTTAACTTGGCATCATCATAAGAGAATTGACGATGGCTTGTTGAGATATCCAATCGATTCGCCACAGTGGTAAACATTTGATGTAGAGAAGGCAGAATTTAGTATAGAATCTAGGAGTTGGAGCATGCATGTTTTTAAGTTTTGCAATGTCTTTAGGTACACCATTGTTGGTTTCTCATGAGGAATGAGAGCAGACAAGTCTTTATGTTTTGCATAATACTCATGTGGTTGGACCATTCGTAGAGGTCGGTATAAAAAAATAAAATATACAAATCCCAAAAGAGGAAAAAGTAAGAAATGATTGCAAGAAGAACATAATTACACTTTTAGATAGTGAAGTTGAGAGTAGATATGAACATACATATATGCCAAGGCTCATGAGTCTCAAAACGAAGGTGTCTCAAAAGACTTGTTTAAGTTGGCCGAAGGACCTTCATTCATGATCATGAGATATAATTTGCTTCAATTAATGGTTATACCTTCTACACTCGTGAAAAAGAAGAGAAGCACCGAGTCCACAATAGTCGTGTGTGTCTTCGTGCCAACTCCATGCATGTTTCATTTATAAAAGACAAGAATTCTATGTATGGAACAACGATCTACTATGGTTATGCTGATGACATATGAGAACTTGACTATTGTAGACTCCAAGTGACTATTTTTAAGTGCAAGTGTGCTGAAAATGGATACGTAAAATTTGATAATGACGATAGTGCTAGACTTTAGAAGATTGAAGTATAAGAATGATTCGTTCATCACGACATCACAAGTAAAACAATTTTTTTATATAATTGATCCTAAGGATTTTGAGTTATCATTAGTCATGCCGATAAAGCAAAGAGCAATTCATGACGGTGATAAGGATGATGATGAATGCAATGATATTCCATCTTTTACTAAAGGATTGATATTGATAGAAGAGGTTGATATTTTTAACAATGATGATTCATACTTAGTCTATTTAGTCATTGAATGGACATGTGTGGATAATACTAATAAATGTGAGAGGAAAAAACAATCATGTTGTATTGTATTTTTATTAAAGTATTTCATATGTTGTATTGTAATTTATTATATTGTATTTCATTCCTTCATTGTTGTGTTGTATTGTATTTTACTTTGTTGTGTTTTTATTTGAACAATTTCATTGTACGAATTATGATTAGTGTGAAAGTTTATTTAATTACTCTTATGATTGTGCATATCTATTAATTTTTAGTTTAATTTATATTTGTTTTAAAAAACTTTACTTGTTATAGATATTTATTTTTGCAAGTGTGGAATATAGTAACCAAAATCAATGAATTGTGAGGCCGAAGAATGGATAAATCACATGATATATTAAATGCCACCCATGGAAAATATGACCAAAACAACATTTACTGTCGTTTAAACTGTACATTAGATGACAACTTTTTTAGAAACTGTCGTCTAAAGTCAACAATCTCTCCAAGTGGATGCCCAGGTGGATATTAGATTATTCTTTAAAATTGGTCTAAAGTTACACCATATATTAAGATGGTAGATTAGATGACGATTTGGCTAACTATCATCTAACTTTCTGTCTATACTAGTGTTTGTAAGTTTTTTTTTACTTTACATGATTTTAGGAGATTTGATACTTCAATAACTTTTCTAATTTGAGTAGATTCCTATTTGTGATGCTCCTTATTAGCAAATTCTTTCTCTTTGTTCCTATGTATGATTTTAGGTATATTACTGAACATAATTTCCTTCCAATATACATTGGAAACCCTTGAGACCTTGTTTGGCACATCAGTTGATAGGAATATAGGGATTGAACTGGATTAGATTGGATTGAAAAAGATTATGTATAATCCTATCTTGTGTTTAGTACATCATCATATTAGATTTAAATAAACTAATTCCTAAAAATCAATTTTATCAAAGTAATTAATTAATTGCTAAGAAATAGTATTTTTTAAGGAATAAGTGATTATTTTATAGGGAAACAAGTAATATTCTTAAGCAAACGATTAACTTTTGTCTAACAATAACATAATTTTATAAATTGAATTCTCTTCTTAAAAAAACTAATGAAACATCCCTCTCTTCCTCATCCTCTTTCTTCTTTTTACCTAAAAAACCCTAATCATTCTGATAATATAAGGCATGACTGTGATTATGGTAGAGGTGGTGCATAGAGAGTGACAGATCTTTGGGGACTAGGCGCAACAGATCATAAGGAGTGGGGACAACTTCAATTTACATGTCATGGCAGCAACATCAATGACGACTCATGTGAGGGACGGCGACAAATCTCCATGAATGGGCAGGAGAGAGGCACAACAACCACGTAATTTCGCTGGTGCTGCTAGATCTTGCAACAAGTCTTCTTGAACGGGTGTGGGAGAAATAGAGAACATAGGCCCGAATGGGGCTAGGGGCGGCAGTTAGTGGGAAGGGTTAGGATGCCACGATATGGTGGGTGGCTAGCTCCAACAAGCTCCATGATGGGGGCCTTAGACGAATGTTTAGTGGAGGATGACAAGCTTCAGCGGCGTATCTCTGGTGGGAGTGAGGTCCAATGTACTTTTAGATGTGGAAATATTATAATCTAATTTGTGGGATCAGTAATCTCATGTAGTTTGGTGGGATTATTAGTCCCCATATGTATGGAATTATTTTTGGTCATTGAATAAATGATTCAGTCTAAATTTTGGGGAATTTTTATGAATGCCATATCTTCAAACTTACTTTTTATAAATACTATAAATGTTTTGCACAACTTAAACATATAATATAATAGCAATGTGACATATTTTTTAAGTGTGGCATAAAAAAACAAGGCTTTTAACGTATGGCATAACGTGTAGTTTTCTCCTAAATTTATCACTAAACATAGGACTAAATAAATAATCCTAATCCTAATCCCGATTTCATATCATAATAAGCACACCCTGATTGTATTGGCAAGATAAAGATAAGAATTTTTTTCTATCTACTTTTGAATTTCCAAGAGGTGCCGTAAGCACTTTTATATGTTATTTTTTGAAGGGTTTTTTTTGTTAAAGTTTAGATCTTCTATCATTATTTATTATTATTATTATTAGACATGTGGCCCTAGCCAATTTGTTCCGGAAAGCTATGGATGGTGGTAGCATATAATGGTTGGGTCTGCATATTTTATTTAAGGAACCATGTAGAAGTTCTTTTTAAATTGGCTAGAGTAGTTTTTTTTAAGTACTTTTTAAAGGTTCTTTATAAAAGGGCCTACAAAAATACTTGTCCTATGGTTTGGGGCTCTCATACTAACGCTAATGGACCTATTTTTGTGGAATGTGTTCAAGTTTGCACTTAACGTCCATGGGAAATTATTGATATATATTCCTTTTGCTGTAAAGAGAAATACATATATATATATATATATATATGTATTTATAGTTCAGTATAAATGGTTGTGAGTGATGCTAATCATTGGCCACTTTAAACATTAGACTCCCAAACCCTTCCCTTTAGGAATTATATTCGCTTTTTCTTGGAGGGGTCCAGTTCTGTATTTCTTCCATTTATATTATACAGAGATTGGGGAGGCGTATGGGAATAAAACTCTATTATATAATTGATCCATTATCCCTTCTTGATCTAAAAACTAACGTAGTAGTTATATATATTTCATGCTTTGAAATCATCAGAAACCAAGAAAAAAAAAACTGAAAAGAAATTAACAGAGGTTGTCATATACTTAAAAGAGGGTGAATTGTACAATCGATTTATTTTAAGGGCCAATGACCGAATTGATGATTCGTCTCGAATTGATGACAGTGAATCAGTCAGAAGTATAAACAAGAAAGTAAAATATAGAGAATAAACAAAGTAAGAAAAATACATGAATTTATAGTAATTCACTTATGATAGGAAGGCTATACCTACTCATGTGAAGATTGGGTTTCGCCATCTTAAAGAAAATGTACAAAAGACACTAGACAACGAGAGGACAAGGAGAAGCGGATATTGTAGAAAATATAAGGAAGCAAAAGGTCAAGCAAAATATGTGGGAATGACCCATTTTTTTTGACATCCTCTTTCTTTATAGGATTATCCGATTATGGGAATTTGCTCGTTGCATCTTGAATGGAAGTTGCCTTTTCCGGCTTCTTGTGTATACCTCCTTTAGATCAGGAAAGTCCCTTCTTGAGTTGGATTCGGTAGTAACCGGGTTTGGGTGATATGATCATTGCCCTTATGGAAGGTTCTTCTTCTTAGGTCCTTGACAGTATCTGTAATTGCATATGTAAATATTAGATGTAAAAATATGCAAAATTTATCTATGATGAGAAAAGGAAAAAAAGAAAAGAAAAAAAAAAGGTAAATAGGGATGCAGGGCAAGAGTGGCGAATTTTATTTATCCTCATTCTCGTTGAGGAGAGGTGGGGGTGGAGGTGGAATCAAGAAATCCCTTAGGGGACATTCCCTATTATCAAGTACGGACTCGTTTAGGATAATTTGTGCTTTTATTTTTAGGCAATAGAAGAAATGAAGTATAATTTAAAGTTTTTTAATTAGTGTTTGGATAGTGTATAGAAAAGTGCTTTTTAATATCAAAAGTGCATTTGAATATGTTTGGTTAAATAAGTCAAAAGCTCTCATTGTTTATAATTATATAAGGATATATAGAATTTGCAATTTGTTATTTACTAAGGTTAAAAAAGTAAATAAAAATGCTTTTTATAAGCATCAAAGAGGTGATTTGTTTTAAAAATATAAACAGTTTGTCCATCCAAAGAGGCCCAAAAGCAATTTTTGGACTAAATAAGCCAAAAGGAGCTTATTTTAGGTCATTCCCAACAGGGCATGGTTGAAATGCATCCTAAATTGAATTTAAATTTATTGTTTTTATGAAACGATCCAATTTTACATAGTATGTATATATGTGTAGAACAAATTAATACTAAAACTATAATAAACATACTTTTAAAAAAACAAATGATATATATATTTGGACTGGAGTGGGGCTGGGAGTGCATCTCTAATCCCCACCTTCTTCCATCAATTTTTAATAACAAAATCAATCCTATCTGTTAGTCCTTATTATAATTTGAATGTAAACATCATGACAACTTTCAACCTGTAGCACTCCTCTATGCAACACCGACCTCATGTCACCCCCTTCATTGTACACTCTTTGCAACAAAACCACCCCGTAGCTGCCTCACCAGCTACCTTACTTGCAGGTCACACTGTAGCACTGCACTATCACAATACCACCGTGTAGGAATTCACTTTTTAAACCTATTAAATTAATTCAAGGACTATATTGTCATAATGTCAAAATTTTATAGGCTTTTTTAGCCTATTAAATTAATTTAAGAACAAATTATCATAATGTTAAAAGTTCATGGACTATTTTAGCCCATTAAAATAATTTAAGGATCAAACTGTTACAATATTAAAAGTTTATGAATCTCTAGAGCTATTTACCCTATTTTAAAAGAGAAGCAAAAAAAAAAAAATGATGGATTAAAAAACAAATAAAAGGGGAGATTTTGACCCAAAAAAAGTGCGACGTGTTTGGAAAAAAAACATATTTTAATAGGGATAAATAGAAAGAAAAAATATCTCAATGTGACACATTTAAAAACAAATAAAATTTTAAGACAAAAAAAAATTAAAACAAAAAAATCTTTACGACAAAAGGCAAACGAAAAAAAAAAGGTCAGAAAAGTGTAAATTGGGGTTTCCTACCAAACAAATGGACAATAGGAAGCCATTTAACTTTATATTTATGTGTGTCTGTATATATATATATATATTGTTAGATGGGTTATTAACATTAATAGTTTTTAAATTTTAAGGTCTTTTTCATTTTGTCTTCTAAACTTTAAAAATTACCATTTTATCCGTGAACTTTCAAAACTACTTACTTTACCACCCGAATTTTAAAAATCGTTATTTTGCCCTTGAATTTTTAAAGCTCTCATTTTGTCTCCTAAATTTTTTATTTTCAATTTAAATAGATGAAATCAAGCCTACGTGATTCACACATGGGTTACCTATAAGGACAAAAATGAGATTTTATTAGTCCTAAGTTTTGTTTCATGTTTGCTTTCTCACTTGACAGCTTTTGTTTTTTTATCTGAACTCTAATTTAGGAATAGTTTGCCTATACATTTTTTCTTATTTTTAATGTGCAATTCATTTAATAGATAGATATTGTTTGTCAATGTCTGAATTTGAATACTAAAGAAGATATGTTACACATTAAAGATGAGAAGATATTGAAAAACAATATCAAGAAGAAATATACATACAGACCCTTTTTAAGTTAGAATAGATAAAAAAGTTAAATGAGAGTGTAAACATAAAACAAAACTCATTTTTACCTTTACAGATGACCATATGCGAATCACGTAGGTTTAATTTTGTCTATTTGAATGAAAAATAAAAAAATATGAGACAAAATGAGGAGCTTTGAAAGTTTAGGGGTAAAGTAGTAATTTTTAAAATTTAGGGGATAAAATGAAGAATTTTGAAAGTTCAAAAAATAAAATGATAAATTTTAAAGTTCAAAGCGTAAAGTAAAAAAGACCTAAAATTTAAGGGCTATTAATATTAATAACCCTTCTTAGATTGTTGGAAAAAGATTGGAAAATTAAGCACTTGCAAATAAGTCATGTAGAAAGAGACGTGGCTGATGAGAATAGCTTAGAGATAGCACATTCGACATTTACAAAAATGAAATATCTTTTAGCTGTCTTAAACTTATGGTTTGCTGTTTGGAAAATTGATTAGTTTTTTTTGTAACTCCAATTCTATAATCTATATAATCTATCTACTCTATAATTATAATATAAACCGGATTTCTCTTGATTGCAGTGTTCAAAATTTCATCCCTTTATTTTGTCCCTTCATGCATTTTTTTTTTTTTTTTTACTTTACCAACTTTTCTCTTGCTTCTCACCCCAAATTTATATATTTTTGTCTTTTCACTCTCTAAAAAGGTTATTTTAACATATATGATCGTCATAATTGTTTTCAATAATTCCCCCAATAAAGCAATTTTTTCAAATACATCCATATTTAAACAACTTGTCCTTCTCAATGATGTACCTTAATTAGATATCTATTTGATCTATCATGCTAAAGTAATCTTTTTGTAAATATGCTATACTTAAGAATCTTTTTTAAAAAAATATTTTTATCACTACGTAGCCAAATTTTCATTTATTCAAATTTTGACACTTTATCCCCACAACTTATAATATAGCTGTGATGTACACAATTTTACTAATGGCCATTAAGTTAGCTAACTTAAAAGCTAACTACCCTCGCTAACTACCTACCCAAATCTAAATTCACACCCTAACATAAATTATTCAAATATCAAATTAACCCCAAATCTAACCTAAAAAAAAAAAAGAAAGAAAGAAAGAAAAGATATATTAAAATGATTAACAAGTTACGGGGTTAAAATGTCAAAATTAAGGATGTTAAAATCTGGAAAATTTGAAGGGCAAAAATGCTAAAACTCAAAAAAAATATTTTAAAAAACAAATGATGGACTTTATTCCTTAAAAATACTTTAAATTAATTTCTTTCTTATCTTCTCACTGTTCCAACTTCACAATTGATAAAAATGATTCTTTAGTTTGAAATCCCTGTGTCAGTGTTACGTATGAGAATCTCAAAGCAATGTACACGTAATTTCCAATGAATGTGATGCAAAAAATAATCTGATACTACTTTCACATGTCGAATTTTAGTATTCTTAATGAGCAATTCATGAAACAAACACGCTGCAAATTTTTGATAGCAACCAATGTATATAAGTGGATAACTAACCGTTGGTGGGGTTGGTGCGATGGGAGTTTTAGATCTGGGTCTGTGGGTGAGAGGCTCAGAGAATGAGTGGTGGGAGAAGGGAGACGAATTGCCTCCTCCACTCGGGCACAGATCTGATGTGTACAAGAGGTGGCTTCTGCCCTGATGTAGTTGGATCACGAGTGAGCTTGAGCTAATAGTGGCAGATCTAGAGATGGCTTTCGCCATACGTGTTCCCACACTAGAGTTCTGCCCTGGCTCAACCAGGTTAGACTCGGTTGACCTGCTTCAAGATCGGTGATATTACCAGTGTGCTTGTTGTTTGAGAAAATTACATGTTATGCCACACTTATAAACATAGTTTTTATTCATGCTACACTTGAGAAAATTGTGCCACATTACTACTTATATTATTTGTTTAAGTTAAGCCATACTAAAACATTTGTTGTATTTATAAAAAGTAAGTTATAAAAGATGGTGTTTTTGAAAATTCCCCTTATAGTTTTTTGTTCAATAAAGGCATTTATGTTTCCACCTTTATTTGGTTTTGTATGTTCAGGTTGTAATAACGGAGGTGATTTGCCTACCTCTAGAATTTGTGTTTAGCTATGAGATATATATACAAGTGTTAAGTTCCGTTTGAGTTGTCTCCAGGCAGAGTAGAGGGTGGCCCTAGTGCTACTAGGTTTTACCTTTCAATTGATTGGAAGAATCCCTCAATTGTAGGCTTTGTCAAAAAGCTTTGCATGTGCTCGTTTTCAGCATGTTGAGGTACTTTCATATTATCTGGCCTCTAGTATACGCTATTCTGAGTGAGCATCATGAGAATTTACTGATAAAATCATCTCTTTGGAGGGTCTTCTCTCATGTAGTACGGCCTTTAGTGTTTTTGTACCTTCTTTTTGAGTTAAATGAACTTTCCCCTTTCAAAAAGGAAAAGATTAAAAGTTCTTAAAAAAAAAGCTTCTATATGCAAATTCCATATTAAAGGCATTCATATGACACATTTAATAATATTAGTTACAAGCACACGCTCCACCCATATATTTTTCACATTTTTTGAGATATGTGAGTAAAGGAAATGTTCGAGAAGCAAAATAACAAAAGCAAGAAAAATTGAAATAAAGAAGAATAAAACTTAGAGGTCACATTTGATAAAATAATATTTTTAAAAAAGGTAAAAAAAAATGCAATAAGAATAAAATAGATGAAAAGCTATTTTGATGAGATCTGCACATTACAAATAATTTAATGAAATGAATTTAAAATTATCTAAGATGCAAGGAGAAAGCAACCAAAGAAAGGAAAAAAAATGAAGGACTAAAAATGCAAATGAAAAATAAAGGAGGAGAAAAATACAAAAGAAGAAAAAGCAACAAAAAAAGAGGAAAAGAAAAGAAAGGAAGAGAAACTGTTGATGCTTACCGTAATATGGCGGTGGATCAACACCACGTACGGCCGCCCACAGTAGATAGCTTTTCCCTAATTGTCTCTACCTGTTCGAGTAGACCTATAACAAGAGAAGGGACACTTTAGAGGCAAGAAAGAAATGGATTAGTCAATAAACAAAGGCTCTTTGACACTCAAGGCAAGCATTGCTCGGCAAAGAACAGAGCTTATTAGTTGGGATGGAGCATGCTTGCCTGAATGCAATAAATGCACTCTATTTATAGGTTGTCACTTGAATCGGATGTTAGGTGGGTTTTGCTCACGACCTGTATGTCACATCAAGGCGTGTTAGGAGGCAGAACGATAGATCTTATTGACATGCTCGGACATGTATTGAGCTTGCCTCTCTCGACCAGCCAAGCTTCCCAGACGTAAGCCCATCTCACACTCGACATGTCTCTAGTAACTGGCCCTTCGAAGATTATGTGAACAAGTTTAGTGGTTCCGGGGTGTTCCCACCATCATTGTGTGGGCAGTTCAGCACATCTTGGGCCGATTGGTCATTTCTCCCAGTTGCAAAGCCTGGGGTTAAGACTTGCTCTATAAACTCCTGTAGGTGCCCGTCTCGAATCAGCCTCTCAATCTGATTCTTGAGCTGGATACAGTCATGGGTGTTATGTCCTACGTCTTTATGAAAATTGTAGTACTTGTTTTGGTCTCGCTTTGCCTTACTGGCCTTGAGCTTGGGTGGATCGACTAGTACATTTTTTCTGCTCACTTGTGCGAGGACCTCATCAAGACTCGCAACCAGGGGTGTATAGCTTTGGAATTTCTTGATCGGCACTTTTAGCTTCTTAGTCTTGTTGTCCTTGTTTTGCGCTGGGTAGCTTGGGTGTCGTCTTCTGTTTTTTCTTCTTCTTAGTGCCGCTACTACTATCTTCTTCCCTGCAGCTCTTCATATATTCGTCTACATCAGCATACCGTTGTGCGTAGCTGAGCATCTGAAAAAAATATGCTCAGTTGCTCGAATGCCAACGACTAGTTTAACTTTTGTCTTGAAGACGTGCTTTAGGGTCTCATCTTCACCGTGCTTAACCTCGAGCGCTACCTGGGTAAACTGATTGATGTAATCTATAACATTGCCATCTCCCTGCTTAACAGCGTACAAATAAGTTATTTCCTTTCTTCTCATCTTTGTTAGTGTGGCGTCCGGCGCAGGCCCCACCTCAAGCCTCCATAGGACCCACCTTGCGGGGCCCTCGGACTTGTGGCTCTTATTGGTGAACCGTTCTCGTGCCGCCCACTCATGCGTACTGTCCCCTCTGGGGCCCTCTGGCCCCTCAGGGATTTCTTTCGCGTCCCTCGGGTTCGAACCTTAAACCTCCCTTAAGAGGTTCTTATTTCCATCTCGAGAAGGAAATAAGAACCTCTTAAGGGAGGTTTGAGGTTCGAACCCGAGGGACGCGAAAGAAATCCCTGAGGGGACAGTAGGATGAGTGAGCGGCACAGGAACGGTTCACCAATAAGAGCCACAAGTCTGAGGGCCCCGCAAGGTGGGTCCTATGGAGGCTTGAGGTGGGGCCAACGTCGGACGCCACAGTTAGGGAGAAGGCGTCAGAGAGCTGTCGAAAAGAAGTGATTAAAGCTAGTTCCAGCACCAAAACCATTGCCGAGCTAGTCCAGTCAAGGTCAAGGAAAAGGCTTTATACATGGCTGTGTCACTGACATTTTGCATAAGCATGTGTCCTTGGTACAATTCGACATGCTCATCAACGTCAGTGGTCCCATCGTAGGCCTTGATTTGTGGGACTTTGAATTTTGGCAGCATAGGGGCTCATATGATGGCGTCAGTAAATAGTGGATCTAAGGCTTCGACATCATCTAAACAGAAACGGTTGTTGCAGATTTCATCAATTTAGTGCTGTAGCTCCTGGAGCTAGCGGCTATTGGTATCTTCAGACAGTTTCACCTTATAAGGTGCTCCGCCTTCAACCCTGTTACTACCACTGAGGTGGCAACCCTGTTGAGCCTCTTCCTAACGCCTGAGTCGATCAAAAATGAAAGCTCGGGAGCCTTGCGGTGATGGAGCACGTGCCCCTTGCAGGCCTAGCTGTCCTTCTCGGACAAGTCTATTGTTAGTGGAGACGCCATGTGTGGATCTTCTAGAGAGCTAAGAGTCAGCTTCATTGAGGTCAGTGGCTCCCGGTCCTACTCGACCCCTAGCCTGGTCAACAGGGGTTGGGGAAAAGGGGACTGGCGCCAGTTGGCGCTATGCTTGCTACGCGAGCTATTGAGCATGTGTCCGAACTGCATTTGTTAGTTCTCGGATAGAATCTTGGGCAACTGGGTCATGCACTTGTTTGGCCCTAACCACACTTCCTTGACCCCCAGAATGGGATCTCATGGCCCGAGGATGGCTTTTAGGTCTGACTGAATTTTGGCTTGGGTTTCGAGCTTCTCCCGACCCCTCCTTTCGAGCACCTTCATCCCGAGTGTTTCCTCGAGTTACCATCTTAGATCACGGGCTTGTTGTGGCTGGTGATTTTAAGTGAAGGAGTAGGCGCCCTCCTTTTAGCGCTAATGTAACACCCGTCGATTTTCATGTAACAGTATATGTCAAATTAGTGACGACGTTAAGTAAATTTATTAATTGATATGTGTTATGATACATGATATAATGGTGCTAACCATTTTATTTTAAGTGTGATGACAGGTGACGGTCACGTTGAATCGATATGCTCAAAATATTCATGTCAATTACGTTGTATGTTTATTTATAATTTTTGTAATAATTTAATATTTTGATGAATTTTTGTGTGTTAAGGCAATCGGCAGGCCGAACCTTCAAGTTCGACAGGCTGAAATTTCCTTCATGAAATGGCATGCCGATGGAGTTTCATCGACAAGCCGGACCTCATGCATTCGGCAGGCCGAATTGTGCGGTCGGCAGGCCGATGACAACTGACGAGCAGTCAGCAGAAATCTCTCAAATTTTGTAATTAAGATATTTACGATGATTGGATGATTTAATGTGATTGATTGGCATATTTTTGGATAAATTTCCTCATTCTAGGAAATGAAACATTTGACTTTTGATTGATTGGATTTAATTGATGAAGTTTCCTCCTTTGAAATTGTGAAATATGGTAAGTAAGCTAAATCAA